>JAECUM010005587.1:0-160718 GCA_016617855.1 Megalonaias nervosa
ACGTCAACGTAAATGTTTCTTTGATGTTCTTATTTAGCATCACCAGTAGAGGATTATGATATATATTCGGTGATAATGAAGTGGCCGAAGTAATTTCCAAACTGTACATGGACATCCTGTATAACCCAGTTACTTCTGCGGTATGTTCAAGAGTATTTTGTGGTGTCCATGTTAATGATCCCGATGCTACTGTATACACGATATTTTTAAACTGTCCATGTGGAATTTTAATCAGATTAGTTTTTTGAACAATATTAGGTATTCCACTGACAATGTCGTTGAGTTTCATGTTAACGTCGGCTAGTTTTATGTCAACGGTTGGTTGTTCCCAAAAAAAATCTTTAATGGTTTTGTTTATATTTCGACGAAAATTTAAGAACGTTTCTACATGTCTAGAAAAAGTATTATTGAATGTAGTCATTTCATCATTGATTGTTTTTAGCGAAGTTGTCAAAGGAATTTCCTTATCATCGACGTATTTCTTTGTTGCAGCATCAAAATCAGATTCTGGTGTTCTTAGATTATTAATACCATTGTTATTCATGTTGAGAAATGCACGCATTATACCGCCGTTGACTAATACATACTTAGATTCTTGATCATCGACATATTTTTTTGTTGTGGCGTCTGTATCTGCGACTGGGTTTCCAAGGCCTATAATTTTATTTCGGTTCATGATAATGTTACCCGTGAATGAATCACCAGCTCGATTGATAAAATCGTTGACTGATGTACCGGAATCTTGTATTTTACCCTGATCAGTAAAAGTAACGATATTATTAACAACCGCATTAGGAACTCGTATGAGTACATCTGGCAGTTGTATATTACTCGTCTTTAATTGTCCTTCTTTATCCTAAAAAACAACGACCTCAGTTTGATCCACACTTGTAATATTTAATAAATTGTCAATCTCATTTCTGAGCTGATCAAGGGTTGCATATTTAGATAAATCAGCTTGCTGCTGAGCTTTACCACGAGAAGATCTACCGTAAATATCTACCATTATATTTACTAATGTCTGTTTAAATGTGACAATGTAGTATATTCATGCATGACTTTATGAGGTGGTTTTGTTGATTTTGATACAGCATCAAGTACAGCGAGTACTTCACGACCACATATTGGTGGATCAGTTAATGTTTGTGTTGGTAGCGTTGAATACCAGATTGGAATACTTTGCATGCCGCTAACATATTCTAAAAATTCTTTTGGTGGAGCTAGTCCATATGAATCAAAATAAATAAATCCACGTGGATCAATTGCATATCCAACCCAGTGGGTGCCTGGATCAGAATTTTTATCGAGATTAATAATACCGGTTTCAATATTGTTTGGTTTTTTTGGTAACTGATCATGCATAAAAACACCTCTGAAGTTTTTTATTTTTAATTTTTTAGCAGCATCGAGTAAATCAAAATTGGACATAGGCAGAATCAGTAAACTGTCCCTGGTAATCTCAGGCCCTTTCCGTACCATGAATGTGGGGTCCCTGGCAATCTTAGACCGCGACTGTACGCTGGGCCTGATAATCTTAGACGGCCTGGCTGTGGCATGTTTGGTGCTCTTAGACGTCTTCCGTGTTGTTTTGCCTGTGATCTTTTTTTTAAGCTTTCTGCGTGCATTATTCCCTGACCCGTTGCTTTCTTTAATGCCATTCCAGCAGCGGTTCCAACAGCGCCTAATGCAGCTGCTTTTGCAACAGCTGGAGCTGCAGTGGCAATTAATGCTGATATAGCAGCGAGAAGGGGGAATATACCACCCATCTTAGCGATGTCTTTGATAGCGCCCGCAGAAAGATTAAGTTTTATACCTTTATTTGATTTTTTGGCTTCATTGAAGCTTCTGAACTGACGCTCGGTCAACGATAATTTATTTGCACCACTCATTTGTTCTTTTTTTAGCAATATTTTTATTCCACAGTTATTTTTTGATGCTGATTGCATCCTTTTAATCTGACCAGGAGTCAGACTAACACTAACATGATTATATGACATTATAATATTATGAGCGGTCTAATTACATGTTTTCTACTGAAGCATCAACAACTCTCATTCGTCCACCAACACCTTCAAGTATCATCGATTTATCGCTGAGTATAACGGCTATTGCTCTGTAATTAGCGATAACTCCTCTTATCACACGAGCTCGAAAGTGTATATCAACTACTGATTGTCTGTATAAATCCAAATGTTCCAGCGAAAAGTAATAAATTGGATACAACGTTTTAAAATCCAATTGTGATATCTGTAAACCAGTATCAATATTTTGATCATGCCCCATGAACGTCATCAGACAATGATATGCACGTGCTACATGATTTTGATCGAAATTCAGTAATATATCCTCGGATGGTTCTTGATGTCCATTTATCCTTAATGAAACTTCAGAAACACCAAGTTTGTCAAATATCATAATATTTTGCGTTTGATTATTTATTTGTGCAGTATTTTGTAATGCAATAAATATATGTCGAGGTGCAGAAATTCCCTGCTGGGAGGCTATCTGCCATGTAAATAAACCATTAATATTACTCTGAACAGCATCTGTGGTCATTGTTAACCATGATAACGCTGATTTACCACCTTGACCCATGAAAGCAAGTAACCGATCTTCTTCAGCAATAGATGGAGTCATTACTGGCATCCACAATGAAAGTTTAGTTAATACCACTTTACCATGAAGCGCCTCAGTTGCAGCATCATTAACTCCTTCAACGTGCCATATTGCATCATTGTCGGTTGCTTTTCGTATGAGTACAATTGTGTGCTTGGCTCCGAAAATAACCTTTCTGACATTTCTGCAAAATCCAAATATATGTGAAAGTGGAATTGCGCATGAAAACATTCTGTCCTTTAACATTGCCTTACACAATGCAAATCCTAAGTTAAAATTTGCGTTCATTGATATTACTGCAGGAGTTTCTGTGGTTCCTAAAGCGTTTCTCACATTACCTATATTTACATTTTTGTGATTTGGATGATCAGAAGTGTCCTTAGTAAACATCATTGATGGACCAGCTGATCTTGAATAATCGTCGCTATATCTTGCAAGGCCAAGTATTGTCGTGGCAACATCAACATCCTTCTGAATAGATTCAATATTTTTTCCATCAATCATATACGTGGCACTGTCAAACAAAGCCATGATACCGTTATTGACAAAACCAAAACCAACATCGTTATCGTATTCAGTATTATCCGCTTTAAAAATTTTACCTTCTACTTCAATAAATGCTTCAGCAGGTAAGAAATACCTACTTGTATCTTGAACTTGAAGTTCAATTCGTCCACGCTGATCTGGAATTTGTGCGTCATAAGAATAATATTGATAATCACGCACAGACTCATCTTTGAGTACTGGTGCATCCATGTCAAATGCAGGATCAGATATACGTTTGAACATCTTTATTATATTTACTATCGTCTAAAACGAAGACCACTTCCTACTATCAGACTAGCGGTTATAGTTTTTTCATTTTCTGACATTGGTACACTAGCCAACTCTGTTAGTTTTTGATTAGCAGCTTGATTTATTATTTTACTAATATTTGCAGGCATCACTTCGGTGCTAGGTAATTTTACTGGTTGAGGTTTTCGTCGTATTAATCGTGCTAGTCTATCTTTGATCGCTGAAAATGCTTTACTAGCAACATCACCAACAGCACCAATACCTTTTTCACGAACAACATCAATAGCTTTCATCCCCAGTTGCTTTGCGATCGGTATTGCTTTTGGGGCTATCCTTCTAAATAGACCCTGAACAACATCACCTAGTCCATCTCCGTAGGTTGTTTTGTATACTGGTAATCGTGAATTTATTGCCCTGACCATGGTTGGTCCACGTTGAGTACTATGTACGATCATTTTATTATAGTAACTGTATCTAATTATATTTAATCACTGTGGTAGTCATTGGCGATTTCATTAATGAGGAATCGATAAACATCCACATCCATAATACCTCCTGTAAATAATCGTCTACAAATATCAGCTGCCTCATTGATTAATTCTGGTGAATTATTGCCAGCTCGTTTTCCTCCAATCAGAATCTCAAGCCGTTCAACATCGGCAAGGATGTTATTGTAACATTGAGTGACAAGACCACTTCCTAAACCACGTCCAGTTGCGACAGGATCTTGATATTCTTCCTCTGTTTTTTTGACTGGTTGTCGTGGTGATTGCAATTGTTTCATCATTTCTTCTAAATGTTTATCTTGTTCTAGTTTTTTTTGTTTTATTTGTTCCATTAGTTGTAATTGTGGGGATTGTGGTGATTCAAATTGTAATTGTTGTGGTGATCGTTGTGGTGATGATGATAACTGTTGTAATTGTTGTGGTGATCGTTGTGGTGTTCGTTTACCTTGTTTAGCTCTTTCTTCTATATATTTGTGTACAATATCATCAAATCTATTAAAATTTATAGTATCTTCTTCAGATCTGATTTCCGGAATATCAGTAGCGATGCGATATACATCCTTGATCCAATCAGCACGCTTTAGAGATTTAACATGTTCTGGTTTTACATATTTTTGTCTTTCATAATATCCAAACGCGGCAATATTAAGTAATTGGTCTTCGTCCTTGATAGCAGCAATACCTTCAGGTGTAAATTTATCTATTATCTTAGTTCTGGTTTGTGGTTGTTGTTGTGGTTGTGGTTGAGCCGCTTGAATACGACCAGCAATATCAACAGGTAATGTTTCAAGAGCTCTTTGTGTTGCTTCAGTTGCTGTAACAATTTTCTTTGTTGGTTCGACAATCGGTTTAAATAATTGTTCTGCACCTTCTGCAAATTCAACTTGAGATTTCTGATGTGATTGTAGTTGTTGCTTAACAGAATCATGAACAGGTAAATATTTTTTAATTGCCTCCAGTCGCTCTCGAGCTAATCTAGCTGAGTGTGGTTCTCCAATATTCATTATTGATAATATTTATACTGGCTGTTTAATTTATAGCAGCAGGAAGGGTGAAAAACAACCAAAATTAAGTGACCAACGAGTAAACTAAACGCACTATAAAATAAAAACAAAAAATCAACAATAAAATAACAAAAATGAGCTAACCCAAACGATTTATTGTCTGTTTTCAACTGTACGGAAATAGTTTTGGTTAGAGACTTTGGTTTAGAGTTATTGACATTGTTTTTTCAGCCTATGTAGGAACCTTATGTTTTAGACAAATGACGATTCAAACAAGTGGTCTGTTCACCCTTCCTGCTGCTGGTGGGCTCAAAGAGTGGTCTCCCTTTCCTTAACTCATTAACTCCTGAGGCAAACAGGTAGGCGTCCCCCTACAGCATACATGCAGAGGGATCACCTAGAACAGTGTTAGCCTTGCCAGTGCCTGTATCTCTGAGTCTCAATGGCAGCACTTGACTTGCTGATTTTTCAGAGGGGACTACTTGCAATAGTTATATTTTGCTTTGTATTCCTTGAATTACCACAATGACTGTAAGTCTGGGGACATAACAAAAATGATTTTTTTTAGTGCCCCAAGATTTATATGCATTTAAAAATTATAGCATTTTTGGTGTCCTAACACTTATAGACATAAAAAGAAAGTCAAGAAAAAATTGGCAAGATTGCAATACTGCACACACCTGTGATCAGCCCTTGTTCATTTACTACATCAATAAACTGTTGTTGTTGTTGTTGTTGTTGTAGGGTTTAACACCATTTTTCAGCACAAGATAGGCTATACATGGTAGCCAGTATAAATGGTGGAGGAAGAACCCAGGAAAACCCCAGAAAGAACCACTGATCTATGAGATGCTACTGGCAACTTTCTCACATACCCACATTGGCTGAACCTGAGACTTGAACCCATGCAGACAGAGGTGAGATGGCAATGAGCCTTAACGGTGAGTGCTTTTTACCATTTGGGGCCCCCAATAAACTGTTATAAACTATTATGATTATTTTTTATGCTGTTATTTTGGATGTGCATATTTTCCAATTTTTCCAACATGAAATAAAGGTAAATAAAACATCAATAATTCATGGGGCACTTACAGTTTACCAGGTGACTGGTACCACAGGTGTTCAACTCAGCTTAATATTAACAAAAACCCCAATAACCTGGAGGAAAAAATATCACAGCAAGTAAACATATTACCTCAGATTACCCTCATGAACCATTCTGACACAGGACCTTGTCTATCATACAGCAAGAGTCTCTTTTATAGTATGATAGATAGGGTCCTATGTGAGAACAGGTCATGGGGGGTAATATGAGGTAATTTGGTCACTTGCACAGGATTTTTTTTCCTCCAGGTTATTGCTTTCTTTTAATATTAAGCTCATGGCGAGCACCTGTGACTGGTACTATATATAGTGTACAGAACTGTACTTACACAGTGCAAATTGCATATCCTTGTTTATTCCCAAAAATACTAGCTGTCGATTTTGTTTTATTCATCATTTTTACCAAATCTCATTCTTCCAAATCACATTTAAAAAAGATGTCAATCACTGCTATTTTATTTATTTTGACCTACGTGTTCAAGAGTTACCATTCAGAGACATAAGTGATCCAACAAAGTGATGTAAATCATTTGAAACGGCACACATCTTTAATTATACAAGTTGTATAACCAGAATACAGCATATTCACATAACTGATCTTCATTGATACATTTTAGTTTTGTATTTTGGTTTACCATAACACAAACTCATAACTTTCAACACAGTATTCATTCCACCTTTGATTTTGGACAGCTGGTTAATTTGGCATTTCCTGTTGTTTATAACTGGCAGATTTGTCATTTTTTTTTCTGACAAGAGACCACATAATTGTTTGAACCATGAAACTGGCTTCGGAAAAGGTGATTTTTGTCTGCCAGCAATGCCAGTAACTGTTTGTTCAAGAACATTAATCCACAAGAATTAACTGTTCTAATATCTAAATTGGGTTGAGCAGGATGAGATGCCCTCCATAATAGTGGTACTAAACTTTTTTCTATCCAAAATTATATTGGACTGACTAACCACTGACTATATATCCTTGTTGATCAATTAAGGTATGAACACTCGTTCATTTGAGTAGCACGATTACTGTAGCCAAGTAAACAGGTATTTATTTATGGTCGTTTACATCAAAGCAAACTATGTCCGAGTGTTTAAGGTATTACAATTATTTTCAAAGCAATATTTCTGAACTTCTTTATTGTATTTTGGAGGTATTATTTAAGCTTAGTGCAATTATGCCAATAATTCAAATCCAAGGGATGTAACTTCATTTTAGTGCAGGTCACTAAATGTAACATCAGCATCAAATTTTTCTTGTTTAATTTTCTGAGAGCTAATCTGTGTTTTCAAATTCTACATAGACTCTGTCAACTTACATGATTTTCATTTTTTTCTGGCAGGTTATGACTATCCTCTACGTATCTAGTGCATGGCTGTTGATTAATTAAGGTAGCTCTTACAAGTATTCCACTTTAGGGATATTTATCTCTAAAAATATCATGAAGCACACCAATTTGATAATTTAGAAATTTGCTCCAACTTCAGGCAAGAAGTACGTGTATTGTGCAATGGACCATTTTCTCCATAAAATAGTTTTACTTTCTCCAGTGTTAACATTGACCTCAGTCTGTGGAAAAATTAAATTGGTGGTCAGAGCCACTGGCGGGGAAGATGGAACAACAAAGTAAATCCTATATACTTCTGACTCACAGAAGTACTACTTCTGACTTATAGAAGAAAGGTTTTAACTTTTTATATGTGAATGTCTGATCAGGTCTCAAGATTGAATTAGTCCTCGAGACTGACTGGCCGTCAACTCAAAGATCTGTCTACTTTGCCAAGAACATAAAACAAATATAATATCCATATGAATTTTCATCAAATTGCTAAAATGACTTCAAACCTCTTTTAGGAAAAGCTGCAAAACTTTAAGTTGTCCATCACATTTTTTCATCTGAACCTCAAACTCATGGTGCAGGTGGTCCATAGTGATCCGTGATCGATAGCGCCACATGGATGCAATTTCCTGTGGCATTTCAAAATTGATGTTCTCCTGTTGTATGGCTTTCTCATAGACAATGCATGGCAATGGATCTGAACCTAAAAAATTTCAACATCAGAACTTTTGAGTGATGGTATCAGAGGGTCAAGTAAAATATGAATCTCTCTTATTTTATATGTGAACTGTAAAGAACAAAAGAATTAAAAGCAGTTATTAAATTACAATAAAGTGGACAGTATTTTTGGTACTTAATCATGGCTGAAAGAAAAATAACCTGGAAAACTTTACTCCAAAGATGCAATAATATAAACTCTGATATATTCCCAAGCAACTACAATAATTTCTGTAACAACATAAATAGTATATCCATCATGTCATGGCATGCCACGTGAACAAGTATTTTTACTCCCAAAACCTCCAACCTGGTAATCAAGCACAATTTCCTTTACAAACAGATCTAATTAAAGAAAGATCCTACTAAACATTGTGATACATGTCTGTAATCTGCATAAACAGAAAACAAAAATGACTCACATGAATTCCTCTTGTGGGCTCATGGAATACTATCACCCTCGGGCAGTTTAGAAAGTTCATTTTCATAGAGGTGATTAAAGGTTAAGGTGCAATGATAAATGACTGGTATTCCACAGTTTACTAAAATGATTAAACATAGCTAGGGTGACCTGTGTTCTTGGTCCTTTAAACACTGCCTAATTTTCATCGGTAAATTCAATGAACAATCCAATTTGTAGGAAGTTTGGCAAATTAGCATGCCGAAGAAACAAATATTGTAGCTATTACAGTTAGTAGCAGCAACAAATGTCACTAGGGTGAGTGTCTTATTTCTATCTCTTGCCTCGATGATTGTTTCTGATACTAATATTGCTGCATGGTTGCAATAAAAGTATGTGTGAAGCCCCTTTTGTGTTTATTTTTGGTAGGAGTCCATTTTAACTATCTCATGGTGGGGTTGAAGTAGTTTCTATAGTAACATGCTATGAACAGTGACCACAATGATGCATCTATAGTAAATAAGAATAGTACGGTGCTTCATTTATTTAGGCACAAGTACTTCTGGGATACTTGAACTCTGGATGATATTCATAATCTGGTGAGGTATTTATAATTAGTGATTGGCCACTATACTTTAGATGTTCCACTTTTATGCCAAGCTGGTCTGGAGTCTTATTATTAGATTAAACTTCTCGACAGCCTTCTCTATTTCTGTTTCTTTCATTAAGAGTAGCAGTTCTGGTTTGTAAGACTTAAATATTCAAGCAAGACACGATTTCTAGATTCCAATTCCAAGCGGACCCACTGTAATGTGCCTCACTACATTTAAAGTCAGGATAAATGATCTTACTATGATAGTATAGGCATTGCGCTGGGTTTTCACAACAGATAAAGAAACAATATAAATTTATTAACTAATTATGTCCATGACTTACTTCCTTTAAATAAGGAATGGTTAATCAAAATGGAGATTTACATCACTTCAGCACAACAACAGCATACCTGCCATAACACGATGTGACACATGAAAAACACAATTTTTTACTTCAAAATGTTGATACGGTTGTGCTTTTGAAATTTTCAGTAATCTTATAGAAAAAATATAAAAAAGCTATGGAGATCTTTCTTTACCACCAAGATAAATACCCATAACCTGTATGAACCATAAACAGTCCTGCTTAGTGCTCATATAAAACTATCCTCAGGGCAGTTTATACAGTTGATCGTCATAATGAGGCAATAAAGTGGTCTGAGATAAGCAAACGCCATTTCACAAATTACTTAATTAGCTGACCATAGTTGAGTGTTAAGTCCTCAGATTTACATTTGTTTGTCAGCACATATTAGGCCCATGATCATCAACTATTTGTACCACAATGTCTTAGCTAGTAAAATTCTGTATTACATCTTTGCTGTCCAGTGAAATTATTCATTTTATACTATTCTTCTTAAAGCTGGTGAAGGGTGTTCTCCATCCATTTAAGTGGTTGTGGTTGTACTCAGTTGTGAAACTATAAAATCTAACATGATGATAATTTAGCTTTACAATTTTGTATGCTTCTGTAGGACCTGTAATTGTGAATTTCATGCATTAAGTACACAAAAAAGCACCAACAGCACAAGGACATGGCAAGAAATGAACACTGCACAAGAATAAAAGACAGAAAACAAAGAAGAAGGAAAAAGAGCAAAATGTGAAAAATACATCAGATCTTTTTTACCAAGTCTTTTGTCTTCAGCAAGCTGTTGATTGAATTCCTTCAGTACATTTTCCATATTCTGCAAGACAAAAGTAATTATCTGAAGAATAACTCAGCATATCAAAGTGAACTGAACAGTGGCTAGTGGTGTGTAGTTGAATCTAATGATTACTAACCTAGACCAATGGTCAAGGTATGTGGTCTTAAACTGAACTTACTTTTAAAAAAACATAATTTTCTTATTAGATTTACCTGGAACACAATCTCTGAACTTTAGACCCCAGAAACTCTGTTTCGTTATTGCCCTAAGTGCCAGCCATCAACAAAGTTTGGTACAAAACTTACTCTAGGAAAAAAGTTACACATCAAAACCCATTATTCTTCAAATCGCAATGACCATAACCTTTTGGTCCCAAAATCAATAGACCTCTTCTATACCTTATGTGCAAGATGTACATGAACTCTGATCATGGTACCTGCTCTTGAACAAAAGTTATTAGGTAAAAAGCATTTATCTTCTTCAGTCGCAGTGAGAGTCACCTTTTAGCTTTTGAATCCAAAATAAAAGATTCTTCTTTGCCCAAAGTGCAAGCTGCTAACTGGGTGGTGAAGAACTTGCATTTTGTGCAGAAATGAAATTTGGTAACAGGCTGGTGGACATCATAATGTAATATATTTTGTCTGTTACTCTTGTTTCTGAGCTAATTAATGCTCTGATAACTTATGCATAACTTGCATAAATGTAACAAGAGGCCCAAACAGGTCTGATACCTGACCATGGAAATCAGCACCCTTTTTTTGAAAATTCTAAGCACATACCTTTAGTCTTTTAAATCCTGTAATAAGAAGTTGATCTGTGAGTCTGATTAAAACTCGTAATAGGAATAAATGCAATTTAATGGTAACAATAAGCCCAAGTGGACCTGATCTGGCAAACATAATAGTTGATCATTTAACTAAGCAAACTTATATAGTATTGTAAATATACACCATATATAAATTATCTCCCCAACTATATATCATGTTGATTTTATGTATTTTGCTAAAATCTGATAAAAATTTCTTCCAAAGATAAAGGCATAATTGGTCATAATCAGAGTCATCCAAAATCTTCAAAGGTTAGGTTTACAGATGCGCAGATTTTCATTTGTGGTCCACAAGGATTTCATCAGAATTTAAATTTTTTTTAAAATCACAGGTATTTTTTAAAGCCATAATTTTCATTGCTGTTGGTAATTAAATGTGGAATTTTTATTAAGAAAAGCATATTGGAGTATTTTTTTAAAAGCTAAAAATACAAAACAAAATATACATTTGAGATAATATATGAGTAATGGCAATAAAGGTATAAAATGCCATATAACAATAAACAGTACATCCAACAATGTATGGATGACAAATGTTTCAGGCAATACTTAGCAACTGTTAAACTCTACTTCACCAAACTTATCAAACTTGCTTCAAAAATATTTATTAATTTCAAACATGGTTAGGTTTGAGAAATAATTCTCTGCATACAATTTTTAAAATTTATCATGTTCTTTTCTTAAACTAGAAATATGTTCTTGCTGTATCAAAATCAAAACAAGCACAGTTACTTGCAAAACAAATATCTATAATTATATAAATAAATTCTGATCCTTAGTTACAACACTTCACACAGGTTGCATTAGCTTTTAACTATACTCTCAGTGACCAGCAGCAATAATTTGCTAACATCAGTGAATTTGATCACATGTTCACTCAGATACTATCTCTTTCTCCACTAACAACACATCATTATAACTGTTGAGTCAAAGGTTTTCCAAGCTCATCTTATAGCCAATTAATTTATGTCGTTAAAATGTTTCTTGTTATTTCAGTATTTCAAACATTTTATTCTTTTATAAATAACAATTATTAATCTGAATCCCCACAGTATATAACTTTACTAAATTTTACAAAATGTTTTGATGAAAACTATGCACCCTGTATTGCAAAATAAAAAAAAAAAAATTGCTTGTATTTTTTAACAAGGTGAAGAACTCTGTGAAACTCCAAACCTGTGATCCTCAATGGTCAATATTATGGGTTACTTCCTTTGCTTTCCTTTAGACAGTTAGAGAGCGAAGACAGGCAAGTTAAAAACAACCCTCAAAAATTAGACAACATGTCATATGAACTGAGAACTACTTCTAACTGATGAATTTCATTAATACATGCAGAGCATGCTCACAATACAACAAACTGGAAATCTTTATACAAGTTAAATTTTATTAAAAAACAAAGAAATATTATTTGATTTGAGAAAGTAATGAAAGTGTCCACAAACTCAGCCAGTCAGATTAAACATCACGGTCTCATCGGTATCTTATTTTGTTCATATCTGTACTTGTCTAAAAGCTAGATTATTAAGTCTATTTACCAAGTTTGCTATGCATTCAATAAAAAATAAAGTCTCTAGAGCAGTAACAAATGCAGCAATTCTGATGCAAAATCATTTCATTGATATGTGTGAATCTTACTCATTCTTGAACTCTTCAGAGATATTGATGATATGAGCATATTTTCTAAGTCTGATCAAATCAGATAAAAAAGAATGGCTTTCTGAGAGGTAACAAACTCAGCTAATCAGATACAAGACTGCCTCATTAATATTCCTAGATCTCACTCCAAGATATTGATGAAACAAGCCTACATTCCAATTCTGATCAAAATCAGATGAGAAATATGGCTTCCAGAATGGTAACAAGCTCAGTTTATGAGATGCAACATCACCTCTTGTCTGAGAAATTGATGGTTTAAACCTGTAATGCAAGTTTGATAAACACTGGATAAAAAACATGGCCTTCAAAGTAGTAACAAGCAAATATCGATGGACGGATGACAGATACAGGGTCATATGACCAGATAAAACACATTAAATGAGCAGATAACATGGGTGTTATATGAAAGGTCACTTACATAAGCTTCTATACCCGATTTTATAGAAATTAATTCAGAAATACACTCTCTTGGATAATAACAAGCTTGGCCAATCAGGTACAAGAGAACCTACTATGCACTGTTGCAATTTTTTGAGGAATAGTTTGAATGCTTTTCTACTTTCAGTTCTACTTTTAGTAAAAATGGACATATTTGATGGCATATAATTTTACCAATGTGAATGCTCATCATCAGTTATATAAACTTGAAATCTCTCTATGACATGATGTTGTAAGTCAAATTTGGTAAAATCCAGCAATGGTGGGGTTTTTTAGAGGCCATTTTAAGGTTTTTCAAGTTTTAGTAACAGCACTAATATTTTATGGCAAATCAGCGACTGTCACAGAGTTATACAAGCCTGAAAGCCCTCTATACCCAGATACCTTCTGTCACCTCGTGACAAATTCTGTTTTCCATTTTTAAGAAGTCTCTTTTTGGTTTTAGTAATAGCAGCTTTTGTATTTTAGTAATGGTGGCCATATTTGAAGGCAGTCTGGCATCATCATTCTGTGCATTGTCTTTTGAGAAGTTGTTAAATGTTTTCTTTCTATTTTTAGCAACTGTGGCCATATTTGATGGCAGATTGGTATCTCATTTAAAAAAAATTTAAAGGCCTTCATGTCAGGATGCTTTCTTTACAATTTGGCCAAATTCTGTCAAGCAGGTTTTGAGAACAAGTCACTGTTTAAAAAATCCAGTTGTTTAGTAATGGCAAACTGTTTTAATGGTGGAATGGCATCATCTGTATAAATATAAAAACACTTCAAGCCAATATGCTCTTTGTCAAATTTGGTCACAACTAGTCTGGTGGTGTTTAACCCTTTACTCACAGAGTGTATGGTATTTTAGCCCTTCGATATGCATATGTACTCAAGTTACACAGTGCAGTGCACTATAAACAGAATATCTGTTACCTGTTTGACTCCAAACACATAGGCCTGCCTGTTAACTGTTAAGCAGTGTAGTATATATTATGTTTAACATAAATTTTAACCATTTTACATTTTTGGTACACATCTATTATGTATAGAAAGATTTAAGAGTAAAATCAGATCATCATAGCTGTATAATTATTTTTCATGGAAGAATTTTTTATGTGCTTTAAAATCTTTAGACAACTCGTTCACCGTCAAACCAATGAAGTTGCATGACCAATGATAGTGGCCATTTCTCATACATGAAATTTACAAGTTCTTTGTCTGTGTCTACATCACTAAATCATCTGAATTTGATAATTTATAAAAACTAATTCTTGCCTACATGAATATCAGAGCCTTTACTAAAGTTATTGAGGCTTTCATGGTTGTGATTCTAATCGTGCAAACTCAAGAAAGAACTTAATGAAATCCGTGGCCTTCATTTTTGGAGAGTGGAGAATATGACCCAGTTACTTTAAATAGCAGATTCTGACCAGATCTTAAACAGCGACCATGTGATCTAACATAATGGTCATTCACATCAATGAATGTAGTATCTAATAGGGGGTTTTCCATGAAGGTGGTGCTACAAAAACCCACTCAAAATGGCTGATGTTTACAGCAGGCATCGAAAGGCATTTCCATGAGAATGGAGTAGAGGTGTCCAAAGGCACTTCCATGAGGTAAAGGGTTAAGATGTTTGAAACAGCAATTGGTGATAGAAGCACAACAAAGATGCATAACATAAACTGACCCAGGGCTCTATCACTAGCTCAAATGGCTTTATCAACAAGTGAACTAAATATTACTAAAATTTCCAGTAAAGTTAATTTATAGTTTATCCATCTCAATGAAGATGATGATAATACTGGTGATGCCATAATAATAATAATAATCATAATAATTGTAGTATTCTCATATGCCCACATTGACTGAGCATGGGACTCAAACTCATGCAGGCAGAGGTGAGAAAGCAATGATCGGCAAAGGTTAGCACTTTGGACCACTTGGCCCCCTGGGGCTCCAATAATAATAATAATAACAAGAAGAATTATATCAAATCTTTTTCCTTGTCATCAGCGTCATCATTATCAGCATCATTATCTATTAAAATCATATATCCTTCCTGCTTTTGATGCCTGCACTTCACGTACCAAGTTTGAATACCAAACCTATGTGAATGCACTGAAAATTTCTAACGTGTTTTTAAATCTACACATGTGCTAATATGCACAGAGTGCAACATTTCTGCATGTAAATAAGTTCAATGACAGAAGTATCACTAGCAATCCTACAAATTATGGTCCTTTGAGCAACAGTTTGGATCATAGTAAACTAAGTAAAAATCAACACACACCTCACACAATGCATGCTTTATGTTGCTGTTGTTGTTGTTTTGGTTTTAACACCATTTCCCAGTAAAAGATACGTTATACATGGCAGCCAGTAGAACTGGTGGTGGAAGAACCTAGGGAACACCCAGTTAAGAACCACCAACCCACAAGAAGCAACTAGCAGCTTTCTCACATATCCATACTGCATACATGCCAACCCCTGGCGAGGAAAAAGTGTAATCCAAGTGGACAAAAAGAGTAATCTGAGCAGAAAAAGAGTAATCCACATATAACATGGTAAAAATTCAATTAACATTTATACAAAATGATTTTTTTACCCCCCTGGTCTTTTAACATCCTGTACTGCTTCAACTTTTCATATGTAGCACTTTTAGCTTTTGAAAGCAACAGATCATCATGTTGCATTTCAAGACACTTTGTACCAGCTGAGACCATGAATGTTTTGCACACCAGTAGAGCAGTAAGTACTGGGTTACTGAGCCTGGATCTGAATTCAGTTTTGTTTCTGTTAACAATACTGAACAATCTCTCAGTCAGCATTAGAATGGTAAAGAACCAATATTCCTTTCATAACCTGACAAAGAGGAGGAAATTTATATCTTCCAGTGATTGGGTCTTTTAGCTGGGAAATAAGGTGCCATTGCACATCAACTCTATCTGCATGAAGTACATTGTCAGGTAGGATGCCAACTTGATACTTCAGGAATTCTCCTTCCAGATGATCTAAAGTAGACAAGGATGGCAACAGAAAGGGATACCTCTTGACAAAGAATCTTACACTTTTAAAGCTTTATGACTGTCTCTCATTTACATCAGCAAATGAAGAATTTAAAAGCACTTCATCTCCATACGGGAATTTCTGGAGCATGTAATCATAGGCCGTAGCATAATAATCTCTAACATTATCATAGAACACCTTCATAGCAAGAGTAGAATTGTGTTCTATGAATTCTCTTGCTTCTGCACCAATATCAAGATCTTCATTATCATTTTGGTTTGCTCTGTCATGAAAGTCTATATCAGTTAAAAGCTTGGCTGATGAGATGATTTCTGGCTTAATAAACCTTATTAGCAAATCTGACAACTGGTTTGACAGAATCTTGTACATAATATGAATGCATGGTTCTTCTTTCTGTAAGACAATTTTTGCTGCATCAAACAATGGAATGGCACACTTCATAGACAAGCAATACAGCTTTGTAACTGGATTATTAATTTTTTTGAAAACTGTCTCACACTTTGATTCTTCCAAACAGTGAACAGATTCTGTTTCTTTCTGTGACATCTTAGTATCCACTTTGCTAGTTTTTCCCTTGGAAGAATGACAAGATCCAGTATGCTTCTTACTAACTACATTTGTAGTTAATTTATCCTCTAAAGAAACAGATCCAGTTGGCTGATTTAGTTTACTAATGATGGGTTGAAGTTTTCTGTCACAACATTTATCTTTCACAATCTTAGTGTGAGCCTGGAGGCCCTCAAGCTGGATAGATATAGGCATCTCAAATAAAAATTCCATGGATTTAAATTTCTTCCTTTCTGATGACCCATCCTCTTTATTGTTAGTATTTCTATCTATACTTTCATCTCTTGTTCTCTTCTGACTTATAATAACAGACTCTGCTTTTGTGCTACTCTTCTTCACTTTCTTTTCCTGGTTTCTCTGTGCAGACTCACTTTCAGTTCGAAAGAAAGCTTGTAGTGCTGTCCAAAGCTCAAGTAAACGGCTAATACATTTGCCAAGAGATAACCATCTTGTACACACATGCTTTATAACTTTATAGTCTTCAAGGTCAAAATCATCTTGCAACAACTTTAGAGCTTGTTTCTTTTTACTACTTTTCTCCAAATAATAGTAGATATCAATTAGCAAATGACCAATATCTACTTCTAATTTATCTGCAGCCTTTCCAGCAGCAAGGTGCATCAAATGACAGGGACAACCTGTTATGTACACTGATGGAGACATTTTCAAAATATAGGATGCAACTCCTTTATGAATTCCAGTCATCACTGATGCATTATCAGCTGAAAACCCCATACAGTTCTGCCTACTTATGTCATGTTTCTTCAAAGCATTATCAAGCAAATCAAAAATGTTTTCTCCAATGGAATCTACTGTTAATTCTGGTAATGAAAGAAGAACACTCATGACTTTGCCCTTTTCGTTGTCGAAGTATCTGACACTGACTGGGTACAACTTTTTGTCATTATAATCACTACTCCCGTCTGTGGCAATACTAAATGGCCCAATTTTCATGGCTTCTGAAATTTTAAGTGAAGTATCTTCTGCTAAACACCAAACAATATTAGATGATTTTATTTTTGCACAAGCATATTTTTCAGCAAGTCTGAAATCAGGAAACATCTGTTTGAACAAAGGACCAACGTGGTCTGCTATTGCTAGGGGTAGTCCGTGTTCTATTAAGAACTCAGTAAATAACACCTCTGCATTTACAACATTCATGTCCGCACTTGAGTTCTGCTGTAAATAAAAAGTTAACTAAGTATTGGAGTTAGTAAGATGAGCTAATTCGATGTGTTTCTTTGTTTTCATGTGTTTTTCCACATCAAATTTACCACCACGACCAATATTAAAATCCTTTCCACACAGCCTGCAATGGGCATGATGCTGCCCTAGAATGGAATGCTGTATTATGTCATACATGTATTCATCTTTGGAGGATTCTGTTATTTTTTGTTTCATTTATTTTTTTGCCTTTTTCTAATCCAGCTGTGAAATTATTTGAAAGAAAACATTTTTGCTCTAACACACGCATCGACTAAAATAAATTATACTTGACTTTTAGTGTCAAATACCTATTGACTGGTTCTGTACCAAATATGAATTAGAACAAAGAATCTCAGAGCAAAGATTAAAAATTAGAAAACCAGTCTGTTTTCTCCTAATTAAGCCATACAGCTGCTATAAATAGAATATAATTATAGTTGGAGGTCTATTGTACTCTTGTACAAAAGCCATTAGACATGACCTATAGTGCACTATAGACTGGTTCTCTAACAAACATGAATCGAAACAATGCATCCGAGGTTTGAAACCAGCATGTTTCTTGGAAATAGGACAGCTGTTATAAATAGAACATATTAATACTGTTCGAAAAGTGCAATCAAGTCTATGGACAAGCGTACTCTTATGTAGTAGTTACGTAGAAGCTGTCTTTTGATCTGTGGGATTTTTTTGGAAGGGTATACTGAAAACGCGTAATCATTATACCCTTATGCATAAGGAGTAATTTAGCGAAAAACAGTGTAATGATTATGCCAAAAGCGTAATGGTTGGCATGTATGATATTGGCCAAGCCTGAGACTTGAACCCAGGTGGAGAGAGGTGATATGGCAGTGATGGGTAGAGGCAAGCACTTTAGACCACTCAGCCACCTGGGGCCCCACATGCTTTATATTAAACAATGTCATTAAAGCCAACAGACAATTGTGTCATGCAAATATGAAACCAAGTCAATAACATGCACTTGCTCAGAGGCCCAAACATACAAACAAAATAATACCTGTAATGTTGGAGCTACGTATTTCTCTGAAAAGCTCTTTTCCCAATTGTCTCTGGCCTTTATTGTTGTCAATCCACACATTTCATCCACATTCATTTCATCTGCAACGGAACCATCAATTAAAAATGAATCAAAGTAACATAATAATTTTCCATAAAGTTTTAATTCCAAATTCATGTAAAAAATCATTTTTATGTCAATACAGGAACTCAGCCATCATTCTTGTCTGTTGCTAAATGGTGCATGTCTGAGTATCATCTAATTTCTTGACTGCTTCTCCATTTCTGATCTAAACTTTTTGTACAATTCTTGATTTGTATAGACTGAGCTAAACTTTTTGTACAATTCTTCATTTGTATAGACTTAGAACATTACTTTTCATTGGCATCTTATTGGTATCATTGTTCTGGGGTGCAATCCTATACTAAAACTTACATGTTCTTTCTGGTAGGGTTAAAATTTTCATCTCAAGATAAACTTATGTAAATAAGATAAGGAATGGAATAATGCCTTTTTTATACCACATTTCAGAACAAGGCAATTGTTCTGAAACATTGACCCCTACCCACCCCTTTTGGAAATTAAATGGTCTTTCCCTAACAAAGACTTGACTTCAGCAGATGTTTACAGAAATCCAGGGAGTAATCACTGTCAACAATATCAAATATGGAAAAGGATTTGCATCAATAGATGATGTTAATTTCAGCTTGGGAAAAGTGTTTTTATTGTATTAAGTGATCTGAAACAGTCCCAATTATGGTCCTGCCATTACCAATGAAGTTTGATAATTGTTTAAAATTACTCGGAACTCAACTTATTGCTGAAATTAATAATAATGAAGAAAACTGTTACATCTCAGATGTTCAGAGATATTAATTTCCAACAAATTTAGGGCATTTTGCATGTATTGACAACTGCTTCAAAGGTCTTCCATTATTTATCATAGAAAAATTAGTAAATCATATGGAAATGATGTGTCTATAACCTAATATTGATCTTATTTTGACACAGTTATTAAAATGTGCAGTTTCCCCATTGTTACTGTTGGAGCACTTGGTTATTGTGAGAAAATAAACTTTCTATGAATAGTGTTGGGCATATTTCTGTATATGGCATATTGCTTTACAGCTATAGTTACTGCAGTCAAGTGGACTATATTGTTGTTGTTGTTGTTGTTGTTGGGCTTAACGCCATTTTCAGCACACGATAGGCTATACATGGCGGCCAGTATTAATGGTGGAGGAAGAAACTGGGAAATCCCCAGAAAGAACCACCGACCCATGAGAAGCTACTGGCAAGCTTTCTCACATATCCACATTCACCGAATCCTAGACTTGAACCCACGCAGACAGAGGTGAGATGGCAGTGATCCGTAATGGAGAGCGCTTTAGACCACTTGGCCACTCGCGGCCCCTGGACAATAATAATAATAATAATAATAATAATAATAATGATGATGACTTTATTTAAAGATGAAGCTAATTTGCTCAACTGACCAATCTTCCATGAGTCCTTCTACAAATGCATTTGTAGATATATATTTTGCACAATTTTACAAGATGAGGTGTCTTTAGACAACAAATGCTAATTTAAAGCTAGATAATTGATCTACTGCTACAATAAAATATGCACAGGGCTTTAAAGTTGAGTACATACAGGATTCATACAAAGATTAGTAGTGAACCTGTATAAAGAGCAATAGTACTGAATTACAAATGATTGTTTCTGTTTCTGTTGATGGAGAAGCTCTTTAAAAGCCCAACAAGAGTCAGCTGACTTCATATAGGGTGGTATGGAGTTCCATAGTTTAGTTCCAGAAAAAAAAAAAAAAACTCTTCTTATAAAACTCTGAATTTGGTTTATGTAAATATACATTGATGTTTTAGATGGATCTTTGTTCATACAAATGAACATTTTCAATAAATTTAAAGTTAAGTTTAAGATAATCAGGAGCCAATCCATGTAATGATTTACAGACTAGTAAACCTTTTGAATTGAAGTTCTCTTCTGCAATGGAAGCCGATTTAGGGTTTTAAAAATATTTGTTGATGGTATATTTAAATCAGCATCAAGAACAACTCCAGCTGTTCTTTTTTGAAATTTCAGTTTATTTCCTGATTTTCTGTATCACTATGACCCCAGACAGAACAATAATATTCTACGTGTTGCATGATATATTCATTTTAGAATATCTTACTCCCCGAGGGAAATAAAATTTTATTCTGTTCAAGAGATAAAGCAGTAAGTTAACTTTATTAATGACCGTATCAACTTGCATTTTCCAGCACAATATATTGTCTATCATGATGGCAAGTAGTTTTTTATTTTCAAACTGTTGTATATCCATTCCTTTTATCATTTCTTTTGAAGTCATCTTTCTCAGCTTTTACTCCTGCTCAACAACCAATGATCATGGCTTTTTATCTGGCTGCATTTATCTTCAAACCATAAAGCATATGACTTAGACATACCACACTCACCCCTTTTTGACTTTGGAGCATGAGACTGTGAGTTAGTGCCCAATGGAGGTTAAGTTTCTTTCTTTGTTTTACTCCATGACACTATAATATCTAGTACAGTATTATTTTTATTACCACTTAAAATCTTCGCAGACTTCAATTTCTGTATGTGTAGATTTATAATTGGTCACTGATTTGACTTCAATGAAAATCAAGCAAAGAAATAGCCTATGGCAATACAGAATTATTCACTTATCCCTGAGCACATAATGGCCAAGAATACAAACCTGCAGAAGAGTTGCTGTTATGCTTAAAGGACAGGTTATCAGTTTGCACATGAAATTTACACATCAATAATGAAAGAATACAAGCCATGCTGATGGCATCTGTTGTGCTAGGTTATTAATTTGCACATGGGCAGTTATCTTCAAAAAGCTATACATGTCAACCTACATGTATCTAGCATGAGTTTCTGCAACCATTTGTAATCCCCCCTCTCACACACACTACTATGATAATTAATACAAAATATCTTAAGCAAACATTTTTGCTTTTGCATGCCCATACAAAATTTTTAGGCAGGTTCTGCCTGGATTTTTTGGTGGAGTCAGGGTGTATTCCGCTTAAAAACTCCAAATTTCAGATGGACTTTAGGCAGACTGGGAATACAGCTACGGTGACAGACTGAATCCGTCTAATAGTTAAGCATACCATTTCTCATATTCCTCCTAAAGGATAACTGTTAGACAGAAAGTTCTGATTGTCCTGTTCATTTGTGCTACATTAAGATGGATTTTGGATTTTGACTGATTTTAGCAGAAATGTTAGGTGTAATTCTGAACTTTATCAAAAGAATTACAAGCATAGATGAATCTTTGGACATAGAAAATTTGGCGCAAGGTGGATTTTGGATTTGATCTGATGTTTACTCTGAAAAATATGTTTTTTGCTTCCTGTTAAAATATACTTTACAAAAATCATACCCTATTAAAAATGTAAGTGAAATTTCAGTGAAATCGCAGTGAAAATTTTGTGACATTCACTCAGATGTCTTTTTTCACTAAAATTATGGTATTTCACCAAATTTCACTGAGATTTTACCCAAATTTCTGAAAATATCAGTGAAATTTTGTGATTGAAATTTCACTGACTCTGCCAACATTTCTGAAAATATCAGTGAGAATTTGTGATTGAAATTTCACTGAGCTTTTGCCAAAAATTCTGAAAATATACTGATATTTTGTGATTGCAATATCACTGACATTTCAATACAAAATATCAGTAAGATATAATAAAATTTATTTTTTGTTTCTTTTACAATTTTAATGATTTTCAGCAACATTTATATTTCTTACAGACATAATTTTATTGTTCATTTTGGGAACAATAACTTCTTTCCACATCTTTCCCTGTTATGTTTCTTTTTCAAATTTTTATTGTTGTTGTTGTCGTATTTTTGTTTAACCTCAATTGGATTTAACTGCCCTCAAACATGGTTGTTTTCTTGTTTTCTGTTTTAAAGCAGAATTCGCTTTTCTCCTGACCTGAATCGGATTTTCCTCGATATGGACCCTTTTTTAATATCGTTTCTGAATCTGTGGGGATTTTTTTTGTAAATGCTCTATCTGGTCCCATTCCGCAACAAGCTTTCTAATAAATATTTGCTGTGTATATTATTTAACTGATGATCGCCATAAAGAGCTTTCTGATTGGTCAAAAGTTTGTACTTGCCCAATGAATCTTCACATAACAGAAACTGATGGGAATGAGCATGCTTGCCAAACATGGCAGTTCAAATGTTCAAGCGGGATACGAGTTTGAATAACCAATTGAAAAATGTGCGGCAATGAGAATAGCTTGAATGCAAAGTCGATGGGAACGTAACTGGTCAATCTATATGAAAACTGAATGCCAGGACTGACATTTTCCTATTTGTGCCAAGGAATGACAAGGAACTGAACCAGGATGATTTTGAAGTTATGTAATGCCAAAATGATTAACTTCCAGAATTTAAGGTGTGACAACAAATAGATCACTGGTGGGAATTGTTGATATTGTTGCCATATACCCATGTCTATCAAAGATAGTCATATCTTTGTGGGGTCTTCTTGGCCCACAAGTAGAATCATCCTTCAATATGACGAGTGTTATTATTGTTTATATTATCAAAATATTCTAGCTGTGTTAGAATTCAGTGTAAAATAAGAGTAATTATATCATGATAAACGTTTGCCACGGCTGCTTATGGAACAAGGACTAATTTAAGTGACCACAACAGCATCACAGTTTGTACATAATCAAAAATCAAGTTTGCAGTACAACTCCCATGTCTCTTGGATGTCGTACAATTACAAAATCTGTATAATTTTGTTTCATGTACACTAAAATATTACCCTAGTTAATAAAGTCCTGTTTAATTCATATCCATTATTTATTTGAAATCTTTTGAAATGTCTGTGAAAAATTACTGAAACTTCAGTAAAATACTATATAATGATCAAAATTTTAGTGTAATCTTACCAAAATTTTAGTAAACTCTATCAAACTTTTTTGATAAAATGTTAGAGATCTCGCCAAAATTTTTGTGAAATCAAACCAGAATTTTGGTGAAAGTTTAGGTCAGAATATTTTGTGAAATCTCACAAGTATTTTAGTGAGATCTTGCCAAAATTTCATGAAAGTTATGGTCAAAATTTTTTTGAAATCTCACCAAACTTTCAGTGAAATGAAAAAGACTTAAATGATGCCATCACAGATTAGGTTTTGTATGCAAGAAAGAAAATGACAAAAAAACCCTAAATCTTATTTGATAATGTCTGTCAAAATAAAAGTTATGATCCATTTTTAAAATTATTTTGAATATTTATCATTGATTCACAATAACATCTAAGCATCATTAGGCAGTTTGATAGAAGTCTGAAGCAGATTTTTTATTGGATGATTTTTATGTAGACATTTCAGGCAGCCTTTTATTTTAGATGGAAACCTTAAGTGGATTGGATTTTTATTTCAGGTGGAAATTTCAGGCGGGATTTTTTTCAGATAGAATTTTATTTCAGGTGGAAATCTTAGATGGATTTTTTGTTTAAGTGGAATCTTAGGGCAATTAATCTGCATATTTCGGCTAAATATCCAACAGAAATTCACCTAAGCTTCTTTAAGTTTATGGTTAGGCAGAAAACACTTAAGAAAGTTGTCTGAAATCCGCCTAAAGTCCGCCTGGAAAATTTTGTACAGGGTTTCAGGCAGATTTTTATTTCAGGCAGAAATCTTAGACGGATTGTTTTTATTTAAGCAGAATATTAGGACAACTAATTTGCATATTTCGACTAAAATTCTGCCCTGAATCCACCAGAATTCTGCCTGAAATTTGCCTAAGCTCCCTTAATATGAGCAGTTATGGTTTATGCAGAAAGTGCTTAAAAAAACTTGTCTGAAATTAGCCTGGAAAATTTTCTACTGGTGTTGATGTAGCAACCACCAGGACTATAATTTCCCAGGTATCAATATCTCCTCTATAATGCTGTGATTGGATGTCAAAAGAAATCATACAATATATTAATGAGAATTCATGCATGGGTTAGCCATCAGAGCTTGTGAGATTTTGTCTCACTTTGGTCAGGTATGAATGTGATTTTGATATTTATTTGTTCATCGTTATTGTTCTGTTCACTGCATGGAGTACAATATCACTGACTTTCATATGATCATTAAAAAAAGTATACTGTGTGAACTTCAACAGAAATAAAGACATGTAAAAGTGTAGATTCTGATACTGTAGTATTAAAAAATATATTCTGATTCATTGCGCAAAATGCAGTATTAATACAGTTTTAGAGGCACTGTCATTATGTTAGTGTTATCTAAAATTTGATTTGGCATTATGCATCATACATTATCTTCGACAGAACTAAGAAATGTTTACAATTAACTGAATGATCATGCTTTTTTTTCCGTATAAAAAAGTAAGCAAATCGCTTCCCCCTAAAAATAATGTAGATAACTTTGTGCCTCTCTCTCTCTTTCTCTCTCAATCTGTACTTCTTCAGAGCATGCTTGCTTGGGTCATAAACAATAAACTGTCTCCATAATACTGAGACCACATCCACTTCATGGTGGTGCAACTCCACTAGAAAAAGTGGTGTGCAAAGCTATTCTCGTAGAGTTACCACAGCAACTCTGTGAGGACATGAGGAGAGATGGTGGTGTGTTTTTTCTTAATCCCCACTAACCCTGCTGTGATGTGTGTAGTTTAAAAAAAATCCCATGTTTAATTATACCTCTTGTACAGTTTGAGAAACTGCAGTTGCAAACCCTATGGAGCTCAGTGGCTTCTTGCTACATCTCAGGTTGATGTAATAATTATTTTGCTGATTCCTTTTTCAATTACTTGTGGTGATGTCAGTCATCTCTCCAGCTATGAGACATATTTAAATCAACATGTGATGTTCAATAAACATAACTGATACTCTTCCTGATTTTATCCCCAGGCTCTGAAAATTCCTTTTTATAATTCTGTGCCAACTGTTTAAACTTTTTAAAAGGCTTAGTGTCCCTTTTGCCTTGAACATGTTTTTGCTTGCTGGAAGCCATTTTTGCAAAACTGTATGAGCAACAGCTTGAACTTGCAGATGTTTTGCATGAAAAATATGAGCAGTTTAAACTGTCTGAGGTACTCTTGTAAATGTAGTCTCAGTCTATGACCAATTCCACTAAATTGATGAAACCCATATCAGGATCAAACATGGACAAGCCAGTATCAAGATTTGACCACCATAATCATATCTATGCAATTTTTGCAATTATTCCATGAGTGTAATTTAAGGATAATTTCAGTAAGATTTACAGTCAAACTGCGAGAGTTAGCACGTCTGAATAGGATATGGAAGAGTCTGGAAACTACTAACCAATGGCCTGGACCTTTGATCAAGATATGTAGGTACTGAAATGAATTTATTACGCAGTACTCACCATGCAAAATCTATTAGTTTTTGTTTTACTTTAAGTGCAAGTCATCCACAAAGTTTGGTCAAGAAACTTGCACTAGAAAAATGGTCTTCTGCAAACCCATTTCTTTTGATTCTCAATGACCCTGACCTTCTGATCCCAAAATGAACAGAAGTTAGTTGCAAGTCCTCCTCCGACTTTGGTTAAGGCACATGGTCCTGAACTAAAATTATAGTAATAAACCGACTAGTCTGCTTTCAGTCACTTTAACCTCAGATCTTGTGAACCATAAACTGACAGACTTCTTTCTTACCCCATGTGCAATTTACCCACAATATTTGGATATTTTGTGTTGCAGAGTTAACATTATTGTGCAGAAACCATCTGGTTTCTTTCAGGTACAGGGACCTTGACTCTCTGATCCCAAAACTTATAAGATTTTTCCTTACCCCAAATGTAAGCCATCCACAAGTTTTGGTCGAGGTATGTAATGTAATACTAAGGTCATTGTGTGAAAAACATTTTTCTTCTTTCAGTGGACTTGACCATGATTTTTTTTAAGGTAGGCTTCTACTTTACCCAAGTGCAAGCTGTCATCAAAGTTTGGTACTTTGTGTTGTGGAACTAATGTTATTTTTTCTTTCATTCAGAGTGACCTTAAACATTTTGACATGAAATCAAAATCCTTTTGCGAGATGCAATATATCCACAAAGTTTTGGTGTTTGATACAGATCCAATACTACTGTGCTGAAACCATTTCATCTCAATCAAAGTGACTGTATCATTTTGATCAATAGGGTTCTTCCTTTCTCCAAGTACAACCTATTAAAAAAGTCTGATCCAGGTTTGTGATGTAGAATGAGCTAATGTTTTGTAAATAACCATTTTTCTTCTCTGAGTCAGTGTCCTTTGACCTTCTGACCCCAAAATTAGAGTTTCTTTATTGCCCCAAAATGCCAACTATCCACAAAGTTCAGTCAATGTCTCTGATGTGGAATTACTGTTATAGCACAGAAACAATATTTTTTCTTTCAGTCAAAGGGAGGACGTCACCTTATGAAACAGAAGTATTTTGATATGAACTGCATGAAGAAACTACATCATAATATACCACTTGAAAAAATGAGTTATTTGTTATCTTTATCATTTATTTTATATACACATAACAGATATTTAACATCTTTATGTGTTATACTTCATCTTGTATTTCATGCTTACATTCATTTGGAACGGTTTATCTTTATAAAATTTTGTGCAACCCATTTTTATGATTTTCCAACTTTACCTTTAGCTGGAAAGATATAGCCACTATTGTCCTGAGACACTGTAAAATGCCACTACATACATACATACAGTTCAGAGTAACCTTGACCTTCATCTTTTGACCTGATAAATTTCTTTATTATTCTAAGATACAAGCCATCCATAAAGTTTGGTCAAGGTGTGTGATGTAGAACTAATTTACTGTGTGGAAACCATGTTTCTTCTTTCAATCACAGTGCCCTTGACTGTTGAATTTATGACCCTGAAATTGTCAGGGCTATTCCTTATCCAAAGTAAAAGCTATCCACAGAGTTAACATGTAGAAAAGGAAAAGTTAATAGACAGACCCATGGTGAGAGAGCATTATAGCTTAATACACACTGTCAAGATGGCAGGTGTATAACAAAAAATGTACAGCTAGTGCCTCTGCATATATAAAGTATTCTCATATATAGTTATGGTTCACCAGCTTACTCTCAGCATGTTTCTCCATCATGACAGACAAAATACAGTGCATCAGCATGAGGACATCATCCAAACTTTTGCCGAGGGTTCTGTGAAGATCATCAAGGTCATGCTCCACATGCTCCCAGAGAAATGGGGAAACCATGTCATCAGTAATGGTTGGATGAATAAATTGACTCACAGCCTGGAATGAAAGGTCAACATTATTATGTTAATCATTTAGGAGTCATATGTATAAAGTTAGTATTAATTGTCATAGAAATAACAAATGGTTGTGCCCAGAGACCCCAATAAATATGTAATTGAAACAAACTTAAATCAAGGTAAAACCTCACATTCTTTGCACAAAAGTGACATTACTGACAAATTCTGACAGAAGTTGAAATCAAACTGGACACTATTTTTATTTAAGGACTGATATAAAATTTTCTTTCCAAAGTTATTGTGTATCAAAGTTTTGGTTTAGTGCTTTATGGAACACCAACTCAAGTAGTTTATTAGTGCAACTGGAGTAAAGTTCCTTGTCCAAGGATATACCACTGTAGCTGACTCAGGCTGGCCTGATGGTAAGATTCAAACCCACACCCTTTGAATCATGAGTCCGCATGCTAACCACTGAGCCATGGCAGCTCCCATACACAAAGGAAAATTGTAATGTTATGACAAACTCTAAAGCTGTAAAACAGCCATGACTCAGATTTGTATGGAAATATGAAAAACTGAAAATGATCAAGAATTTTTAACAGAAAGTCCAATCAATGAATTTGTTTCCAGCCAATAAAACTTAAAAAATGTGCAGAAATGAAATTCAAAATAAAAATACAAACTTCTTGGTCAAACACAGGCTATTGCTAACATTTTTTGATAAGTGTTTGTGTATTCACTGTTTTCTTGGACTGCCAATGTTGTGTGGATTTTGTGGCTGCTATTAACCCAGATTTAAAGGCTATGAACCATGAATTTAAAGGCCAAATGAATTGGGACTCTTACGTGGAAATAAATCCATAAATAAAGCAACAATAAAAATCTCTTTTTTTGGCAATACTACAAAAACTGATACCCATGTAAACAAAAGTCATCCAGTGATGATGTTATAACTGCAACAGAAAGTACCCTATGGTTCAGCACTCTCAAAATCTGTATACTACACAATACCTATCCTCTCAAAACACACACAAATACATACACACACACACACACACACATGCATACACCCTGGGGTCCACTTAAGAGAGACAGGAATGTTGCATCTGATATGTATAATCAAAAGTTATCGTAGTCAGACATTTTGTATGTATCCCACAATGGATTAATAAGATGATCTGTCCATGATTAACTCTTGCCATTAGTACCCATGAATAGTAAAGTTCATTCAAATCATTCATGTATCGTCAAAACCTAGTAATAGTATGTGATTTAAAAATGGTTAAAAACAATTGTCTATGAGCTTTTGATTTGTAAAAAGTCTTATTTACCAAGCCTCAGGACACAATTATAATGCATTCATGTTCACTTTAATTATCTTCCCTGCCTCCTCCCAGAAATACAACTGTTGAGCTTTATGATTTTATTCATGATAATCAGTCATGATAATCACTCCTGTGAAACTGCAGTTATATCTTTGATTGATAAATGGCTGAAAGCATTAGATCAAGGAGAAATGGTATGCACTATTATGGTTGATTTTCGTAAAGCTTTTGATATTGTAGACCATGCAATTTTGCTTGAAAAACTAAAAATCTATCAAAGCAATGAAAACTCCCTAAACTGCTTTACTTCTTACTTAACCGATAGAGTGTAAAAAGTATCTTTAAATGGTCAACTTTCTCAAAGTAAAAATATTAATTGTGGAGTACCACAGGGCTCTATCCTCAGATCTCTGTTATTCATTCTATTTATCAATGACTTACTCTTAAGATAGGAACTTCATTTTCTTCCACTGACCTCTATACAGATGATACTACACTGTCTGAGATGGGTAAAACCAAAACGGTACTTGAAAATAACTAATAAGATGCTTTCAACAGACCTCAAGTATGGTGCAAGGAAAACAGTATGATTATAAATACAGAAAAAACAAAAGCCCTACTAGTTACAACGCAAAAAAAAATGAGCAAGGCTAGATAGCGACAAACTACAGGTTCTATTTGACAATGTGAGCCTTAATATGACCTCTCATGATAAAATTCTTGGTGTATTCGTAGGTAACAATCTTACTTGGTCTATTCACATTAAACATGTTTCAAAAAAGGTTAATTTTTATCTTTGGCTACTGAGGAAAATCAAAATATACATTCCTCTTCAGTCTGGGGTCATCTTTTAAAAAAGCTATATTCAGCCATATCTGGACTATTGTAATGTAATTTTGTGTAATACCTCTAATTCAAACATAACAACACTTTTAAGACTCCAAAAGAGGGCTTGCCATTTAATTCTAGATCAATGTATAGACAATTTCCAGGATGCAATGAATAATATAAAGATTTTAACAATATATGAAAGAATATTTCTTAGAAAGACCAAATTGATGTGTAAAGTATCCAGAAAAGCCATTCCTGTCTATCTAAGCAATATCTTTCACCAAAGAGATGCTGATGGTATTCCAAATTTAAGGTCCATAAGAAGCAAAAATTACATTATAACCAAGGCCAAAGAAGGAATTGTTTAAAAAATGTTTTCAATATACTGATTCACTGGTATGGAACAGCATTCCCAGTGAATTAAGGCAGGCTCTTAGCATTTCTTCTTTTCATAATCAGTGTCTCAAATGGATGAAATCTTTAGACAATTGAACAGTTCAAGTACAATAAATACCGCCTGCTTTTCTGCAATTTTGCATCATTTTCACAGCAGAATTTTTTAATGCAGGACAATATTTTATATATGTTTATGTGTTCACAGATGCCTGTGCATATGTTCAAGGCTTGATACTTTGATTTTTAAAATCACTTAATTATTTAGTGTCAAGCCAGATTCTTCACATCATGTTGTATATACAGTATATATTGTACATAACAGATAGAAGGCCTCGAGGTAGATTAGTTCTGTAACTGAGTTACCTTCTCTAACTAAAGTCTTTATTATTATTATTATTATAGCTACCTGAGAAAATATAGGCAGTCTGTGCTCTCCGGACTAGAATGCTATCCAAATTTCACATTATTATCAGATTTAATAGTGTTTACAATGAGAAACTTGTTCTTTTAAGAAATTTTAACCAGTTTACATGCAAAGTTTTGACTCGGCACCTTGGCAAATTTCTCTTCAAGGAAAACAAAGCTTGCACAAATGCTGCACAAAGTGGGTGACTTCATCAATTAGTATTTCATCAGCTACAGTAATAATGTAGACTAGAAAGCAACTATTGAATATAGTATATAGCATCTGTTTCTTTGAGGGAGCATGTGAGTCAATAGGGGAGCTAATTATCATTGATAACATGGAATTCACATTTATTTTGGCATTATAAAGGAATGCTTGGTATTGTATCAGGGTGAAAACAAAATACAATGTATTGTCAAAATTCACTGGTATAAATATGATTCTAAGTGTTCATAAAAACCCCAGTGAAGAACACCAAAAGTACTTCATCATGGCAGCCATACTGGATGTAACACTGCTATCATTTTCATTCAGGACCAACTAAATATCATAACAATTCTGTTGAAAACTCTATGCTCAAATATAGCCATTTTTATTTAGGATGAACTAGAAGTTGTCTGGTGAAAACGCTATGTCAAAACAACTTTCCATGTAGAAGGAGTAACAATTTTTGAGAAGGCTGCCATATTTGCTATTAGGACCAACTAGACATCAAAAGAAATCTTCTAGTGAAACTCCCATATCAATATGACCATACTTTGTAAAGAAGTAGCAATAACAAGAGTTTCATGATGGTTGCTGTGGGTGGCCACATTAGATGTCTGAAATGCACTATTTCATCTAATTTTAACTAATCCTTGGGATAAATGAATGTGTGTACAGTTTCACTGCATAATCCTCCAAGTAGGTAGTTGAGGAGATATATTAATAACAAACTTGTACAAATAAAGGATGTAAAACAGGTCATTCAATAAGCTCTTCTGGTGTATTACCAGTAGAGCTAATAAACTTTACGAAGACAAACCCTTCCAAATAAACATAAACATGTGATACATAAAAAAAGATAAAAAGTAAAGAAGGTAAATTTATGTAAAATGTGTATACATGTACCAAGTTATAATGAATTCTTGTTTACTAGAAGTTACCATCCAAAATTTAAATGTTAAGGCAAAATTGTAACTAGTGACCTTAAACTTAGAGATATTGATCACTAAATTATTAGGGTTTTTCTTGTGCTACGGAAACGTGTTCTAAAAGATACTGAATTTGGATCAATAGAACTTAAACCATTTGGATCAACAGAACTTAACCCATACAGAAACTTCTCATGGATTTCATATGGAATACTTCAGGAATCTATATGGAAGAGATATGGACAGAAAAACTTATGAATCAGACAATTTATTCCATATCAATTCCATAGGTACTTCACAGCAAGTGAAAATTCATATGGACAAAAGTTGCAACTCCAAAAAGCACTTTTTTCCATATGGAAAGCAGGCTCATGTGTTATGGTATCATGGAAAACACTCTCTAAAGAATTAATAACCTAAATTATCTGATTCAAATAGAAATATTGGTGGGAGTTAGAGTACATGTATATGTCAATGCTGTTGATGTGGCAGGATGAATATATACTCATATAAATTTGAAGAAAACACAGGCATGTCAGTTTTCTTTAATTTATTTCCACAGATGTTTAAAAACAGGCAAAGACATGACCAAAAAAGTAGAGAAAATATAAACATGATCAGAATATTAATATCTGGTAGTACAAATTCTTAAGCACTTAATAAACCACCAATTATATGTTGACATTTAATGTCAGAGTTATATACAATATGGATCTGGAATGCAAAACTCCATTACTTGTTTTGGGGTCTTACTTATGATAAGCTTTACGGTGGCTCAAAAACTCAGAAAAACTTTATATTTCCATAAAAATCAATCAGTTCAACTCTGTTTGGAAACAAACAAATGTATGACAAATCAGTAAAAGGCATTTCAAAATGGATGCAACCGGACTGAATATTCTGAATAGGAACAATCATTATCATTGTTAAACATTGGTATGTCATAATAACTATATTAATTTTGGATAACTGTTAGACGGAAAAGTTCTGATTGTCCAGTTCATTTTCATACTTTAAGACAGATTTTGGACTTAGACTGATTTTAGAAGAAATGTTAGGCATAATTTTGAACTTTATCAAAAGAACTACAAGCATAGATGAATCTTTGGACTTTTTTGGTGCAAGGTGGATTTTGGACTTGATCTGATGTTTACTTTGAAAAATAATCTTTTTTGTTTCCTATTAAAATATGGTCTACAAAAATTACACCCTAATGAAAATGTGACTGAAATTTCAGCAAAATCAGGGAAAATTTTTTGACATTCACTCAAATGTCCTTTTTTCATTAAAATTATGGTATTTTAGGAGATTTTACCAAACAATTTCTAAAAATGTCAGTGAAATTTTGTGATTGAAATTTCACTGACTCTGCCAATATTTCTGAAAATATCAGTGAGAATTTGTGATTGAAATTTCACTGACAGTTTGTCAAAAATTCTGAAATTATAGTGATATTTTGTGATTGTGATATCACTGACATTTCAATAACAAATATTAATAAAATATAATAAAATTTATTTTTGTTTCTTGTACAATTTGAATGATTTTCAGCAACATTTATGTTTCCTGTTTCTGATAGCTGTAATTTTATTGTTCATTTTGGACACAATAACTTCATTCCACATCTTTTCTTGTTATATTTCTTTTTCAAACTTTTGTTGCTGTTGTTGTATTTTTGTTTAACTTCAGTTGGATTTAACTGCCCTCAAACAGGTTTTCTTGCTTTCTGTTTTAAAACAGAATTTCACTTTTCTCGTGACCTGAATCTGATTTTCCTCGATACGGACCCTTTTTTAATATCGTCTCCAAAACTTATTTTTTTTTTTATAATGCACTATCCGGTCCCATTCCACAATGAGCTTTCTAATAAGTATTTGTTCTGTTTATTATTTAACAGATGATCGCTGTAAAGAGCTTTCTGATTGGTCAAAATTTTGTACTTGCCCAATGAATCGTTGCATAACGGAAACTGATGGGAATGAGCATTCTTGCTAAACATGGCGATTCAAATTTTCGAGCAGGATACGAGTTTGAAGAACCATTTGAAAATTGTGTGGCAATGAGAATAGCTTGAATGTAAAGTCGATGGGAATGTAGTTGGTCAATCCGTATGAAAACTGAATGCCAGGACTAGCATTTTGCTTTTTGTGCCATAAAGAGCTTTACAGTAGCGGCTTATGTGCTAAATATGACAAGGAATTGAACCAGTTACCAGGATGATTTTGAAGTTATATAACTCCAAACTGATTAACTTCCAGAATTTAAGGAGGGAAACCGTATAGATCACTGGTGGGAATTGCTGATATTGTTGCCAGATACCCATGTCTATCAAAGATAGTCATATCTTTGTGGAATTTTTTTGGCCCACAAGTAGAATCATCCTTCAATATCATGAGTGATATTATTGTGTATATTCTCAAAATATTCTAGGTGTGCTATAGAATTCAGTGTAAAATAAGAGTAATTATATCCTGATAAACGTTTGTCACGGCTGCTTATGGAACAAGGACTAATTCTAGAGACCACAACAGCATCATAGTTTCAAGTTTGTACATTAATCAAAAATCAAGTCTGCAGTACAACAGTGAGACAAGACAGGCTCCTAAGCATTTCTTCTTTTCATAATCAGCGTCTCAAATGGATGCTTTTCTGTAATTTTGCATCATTTTCACAGTTGAATTTTTCAACAAAGGGTGATATTTTATATTTTATATATGTTTATGTGTTCACAGATATCTGTGCATGTGTTCCAGGCTTGATACTTTGACTTTTAAAATCACTTAATTATTTAGTGTCAAGCCAGATTCTTCACATCATGTTGTATATACTGTATATGTTGTACATAACAGATAGAAGGCCTAAAAGTAGATTAGTTCTGTAACTAATTGAGTTACCTTCTCTAAATAAAGTCTTTATTACCATTATTATTATCGTTATTAACTCCCATATCTCTTGCCTTGGATGTCATATAATTACAACATCTGTATGATTTTTTTCATGTACACTGAAATATCACCTTGGTTAATAAAGTTCTGTTTAATTCATATCCATTATTTATTTGAAACCTTTTGAAATATCTGATAAACTACTGAAACTTCAGTAAAATACTATATAATGATCAAAATTTTAGTGAAAGCTCATGAAAGTTTTAGTAAACTCTCACAAAACTAAATGAAATGTTAGAGATCTTGCCAAAACTTGAGTGAAAGTTTTGGCCAAAAGTTTTGTTAAACCTCACAAATATTTCAGTGATACTTTGGTGAGATCTCACCACAATTTCAATGAAAGTTTTGGTCAAAATATTTGTGAAATCTCACCAAACTTTCAGTGAAATGAAAAAGTGATGCCATCATGGATTAGGTTTTGTATGCAAGAAAGAAAGTGAGGACAAGAAAAACTTTAATCTTATTTGATAATGTCTGTCAAAATAAAATTTATGATCCATTTTAAAAATTATTGTGAATATTTATCATTGATTCCCAATAATGTATAAGAATCATTAGGCAGTTTAATTGAAATCTGAAGCAGATTTTTTATTGGATGATTTTTATGTAGACATTTTAGGCAGCCTTTTTTTAGATGGAAACTTAGGCGGATATATATTTCGGGTGGAAATTTCAGGTGGGTTTTTTTCAGGTAGAACTTTATTTCAGGCAGAAATCTTAGATGGATTTTTTTGTTTAAGCAGAATCTTAGGACAACTAATCCGCATATTTTGCCTAAGCTTTAAGTTTATGGTTAGGCAGAAAACGTTTAAGAAACCCATCTGAAATCCGCCTAGAGTCCGCCTGGAAAATTTTGTACACGATTTCAGGCAGATTTTTATTTCAGGTGGAAATCTTAGACGGATTTTTTTTATTCCAGCGGAATATTACAACAACTAATTTGCATATTTTGCCTAAAATTCCATCCTGAATCCACCTGAATTCCGCTTGAAATTCGCCTAAGCTCCCTTAATATGAGCAATTATGGTTTAGGCAGAAAGCACTTAAAAACCCGTCTGAAATCCGCCTTAAGTCCACCTGGAAAATTTTGTATGAGATGTACTATTACCAAATTCATATGAACTATTTACAAGTTCTATATGGACCATTTACAAATTCCATATGGTATATTTACAAAATATGGACTATTCACAAGTCCATATGGACTATTGCCAAATTCCATATGGATTATTCACAAATTCCATATGGATTATTGCCAAATTCCATATGGAATTTTAATTTTATTCCATATGGACAATCTACAGATCTCATGGATTAATTTGCATATTCCATGGGATTTTCCATAAGGAATCCATAACATTTCCATATGGATACTGTGAAATCCATTAAGAGCGGTTCAGTTATAGAATGAAAATGTCCATATGGATATTTCTGTAAAAGTACGTATGGATTCCATATCCAGTCTATATGGAAAATTTTGTACGGAAAGCCATTTTCTGGAAATAAAATGCATAGGCAAAATCTATTTTGTACAAGTGTAACCTTGTCTTTGTATTTATTGAAACCTAAGTAAATAAAATTTTGGGATAAATTGAAGGAAATAAATGTACAAACTTTAGTTGCATTAAGATTTTAAAAGAAATGTAGTTTTATTACATTAAGTTTGTTGGGTCTTTTTTTAAATCAGAAAACACTTGCATTTCATTTTTTTTAAGATTATCACAAGGTAAATAATTTATTATATCATACTGAGAAACTGAAGAGCACATCAGTGAGATGTGCAAAATTATTTTTCCTCTTACAGTGAGATCTCACAGGTACAATATTTATTACTGCAGTATGCCAGTAGTATAAAGTGCTTCATTTTAGCTGTTTATTTTGCTATGTTGGACTTGAATAACACTTGTAATATGGGTGTGTAGTAAGACAGAATTATGGTTATTGTGCCAATTTTCTTTTCTTCTAAAAATATAAGGTTCCTACACTACCAGATTAACATCTAACTGATACACAGAACTTTTCTAGTAGCATATACTGGTTTCATGTATGGTGTCAAAGCAATGGACTAATTTGGATCAGAGATGTCAATAACTAGAATTCTGGGTTTGACCCAGTCTCCATTATGAAACTAATCCATGCCATCATACGATCTCATGAAACTAATCCATGCCATCAAACAATCTCATGAATGAGGAACAACCCATTCTCAATTATTCATGGCACAAAATATTAGTCCATCACGAATATTTCACACTGAAAAGCACAATCAATAAACACCTTTAAATTAAGATAGGGACTACTTGGCTCCATGCCCATTTATCTGACTCTGGCCCGATCTTCATTATGAAACTAATACGTGTCATCATACAATTTCATGAATACTGTACACTATGACATTTGTTCCCAAGAATTGGCTAATTACTCGGGCTGAGAAACGTTTCCCGAACGCTGAATTCCCAAAATCAAACAACTAAACACTAAAATCTAACAAAGCTCAAAATGGAGCTGTAAATATAAATGGCACATACCCTAGATTTATTACATTTAAATAATTGTATACATTTGTTGGAAATGAAAATCTGTGAATTCCAAAATATTACCAAACTTCCATTGTTAATAAAGAGACCATAATTTAAGCAGTTGCGTACAATGTGCCAAGTCGGATTGCTTTGTGTGTTATAAACGCGACTTTCCCAAGCTGAAATTGACATCAACTTCTGATGTTAACATTTTATAACAGTGTTTACAATGATCACTGCCTTGATTTCAGCTGGACATCCACTGAAGCCAAGTCTTTATTAAGGAGAGACCATTTACACTTCTAAGTGGTGGTGATGGTAAATGCTTGAAAACAATCGTCTTGTTCTGATTTGTAGTATAAAAAGGACATTATGCCATTCCTAGTTTATCTTGAGATGAATGACAGAATAAAAAATACCCCACTTGGAAAGAACAATTTAGCCCTGTAAATTCAATAACCAGTCCCTTACAGTACAGGTGTAGTCAGAATTGAACTAAGTCATAGTTGTGTACATGTATAATAAACCTCATGACTGGTTCATTGAGGTCTAAACATATGGTTTGCATTTAAAGTGTAAATTTCTGTTCTGCTGTTTGTTTTTTTTAAATAGAAGTGGCTGTCTTTTGGAATTTAATTGTCCATACCTCAGAGGATTACTTTTCATGTCAAAACAGTAGGATAAATTTACAATGTTCAAGAGTAGCTCAAAAAGGTGGCCTCTCTTAGTGCACAAGCTCATTCTGATTTCTTTGAATAAAGTAAAAGCTTTAACCTACTGCAAAATAAGTTACTCCACAGTTTCTAAAAATACTGAATATACAAGACTTCAAAATTATATTTTACTGTCCATATACACGATCCAAATAAAGATCACTAATTGTTGAAATAAAATGGTAACTGATTGTAAATCATTCATTTGTTACATATAGGCTCGTTTAAAAGTAACAAAAGAAAAGAGTGAAACCAACAAGCTTTGTAAGTTTTAACAAAAATAATTTATTTCCCTATAAAACATGGTGAAAAGGTGAAAATAGAAAATAGGTCTTACAGTCTGTGAAGACAATCCAAACATTTATCCTAGTACTGAAAAAATACGTTCCAAGATGGAGGATGATGACGTCAGGTGAAGTCTTTATACGAATGTCAAGATTTCCATGTTGAACCACAACTTGTGTTTCAATTTAGAATAAATTTCCATCAAATGTCTTTGTCACTTGTATAGTGCTCCAGGGAATAAATTATTATATTCTAAATAAATAGATGATCTTCTGAACAAGCTGTCATCTATGATAAAACATCTCGAGCTCCAAAGATGTAAAAATACAACTCTTTACGGCACCTAATAGAAATATATCCTTCTTCTTGAAGATATATTGTACGACTCAATATTTCATGGGGATCTGAGTATTTTTAAAAAGAACTAAGACATCATTTCAGGTGCGCATGATGGAACGCGTGGCTATTTCGCAATAAATAATGCATTTTCACGTGGGCCAGAAAAATGACCTTGGCAATAACCAATCATTTTCGCGTAGTGTTTACCTAAATCGACAAACCATAGCAGGACAAAATCGTGCTTATGCGAGTTATACTACATTTTATATAAACATAATATCTCTTTCAAAAATATCAGATCCCGTGAAAATAATCTTTACAATAAAATGTAATGATACAAAAATAAAATAAAAAAGAATTTAAAATTAACACACAACTAATTAAATTACATATTCGTAACACATGACATCTAGGTCTTTCCAAGGGTGGTCTTCATTCATTGGCTTCTCAAATGTCAATCAGTAATGTTAACCAGCTCCTCCACAATAGAGATGCCATCAGTGTGCTGACTGAGGTGCAGTGGTAATTTGTAGGTATTTTGTCACTCCATCATGGTGTGTTATTGCAGAGCAAAAGTGGAGTGGATTAGGTTCCCCACTAAAACGAGTGGGGTTCCCAAAATATGCATGAGCTGTATGTATATGATTATGGGTAGGCATATTGTTTCTAAGTTTGACCCTTATGATGGTGGTGGGGAATGATATTAGAATCAATATTTTTGAATGTATTGTTTTGTGCATGTATCGTTTTAGGGTGGAGTAATTTCTATTTTCTGAGACTAGGGAAATACCCAAGGGCATAACTAAGAGGCACAAGTCTAGCATGTGTTGACACATGGGTTATTGATTACACATGCCCATTATCAGACAAACAATTCAGATTTTTTTTACAATATGATGTTAAATTAACCCAACCTCTTTAGTCCAAGCCAAGAGATGATATTGTTGAGAAAACTGACCATTGAATCAATGTTGGCTCCAAGCATCATGGTGAGGTGGGTCAGGAGACGAATGATGCCACAGTATATAGGAGTAAGACTTCTCTCTGGACCAATCTGTGTCCTGTTCTCAGCATGGCCCAGAATGTGTCCAGTTTCTGTACGGTCCACACTGCCGATGACATATGATGATAGTAATTAATTAGTTAATAATGCAGATAATATATAAAGTCAGCAACTAATTAATTAGTAATTAATCTAAGAATGGCAGTATTACTTTTTATTGGTAAACATTATCAAAATAATACAGCTTTTTTGAAACAATTCCAATCTTACTTTTACTGCTTGATTGTTGGTTTGTTGAGTGTTTTGATGACTACATAACTTGTAGATTTATTTCACACTGACCTATAATTTGCTGTACAGTAAAATGTCTTGGCTGTCATTTTTTACATTCTGGAAAATAAACTATATGGCATGCACTTAAGTGTATTGTGTCTATTTTCAACCAAGATTACATTTAAACACAAGAGACCCTGATGCTTCCTTGACATCCACCCTGAAGTTTGTGCCTCTACTGGTAGACCCCTGTGGGTAAGGATTGTGTGCTCTGAATGTCAGTAGTTCATAACTTTTGAGATGCTCCCTCACTGTAGACAATTATTTAGGATAGTTCTGACAGTGTCTTATAGCCCAAGGCAAAATGTATTGTATGCAGTGTTGATAGCAATTATGCAGAAAAACAAACTTGTATGCATTCACAGGCATGTGTTATAATAGCTGACTGATCATTAACCTTTTCCCAAGCAAGTTATCAATGCCCAATTTCCACTGGTTAGCCAAACCATTTAATGATGAAAACATACCAAGTTCTGTCTCAAAACTTAAATATCAATATGTAAATATTAATTTGTGATGTAAGAATAGAATCGGTGAAGAACACTTTCTAATTTAAAGTTTAAAAAAGAATATTTTAATTGCAGTGTTTGCATCATTTTCTTTATAAAATCAGTTTAAAACCATTAAGTGAACCCATAATGGCAGACATCGCTGTGTTGAGGAAATACCACTTCATTGCATTGTCTGTTTTCGTAAATTATTGGGCAAATAGATTAAGGAATATAAGCAATTCATAGAAAGCAAAGTCTGAATTTTATGTGATAGAAGAGTCTTAGCCAAAAAATTTACTCATGTATGTCAGAAACGAATAGAATAATGCTATGTTGTGGAATTTGAAAAGCACTCTAACTTTTAAGATAAAGGTTGCTAATTTTTGTGAAAATACAAAAAAAGCAGCAAAGCATACTATTCAACTAATGTATGACATTACTACAAGTACGAAGGCAAATAATAAACCAAAAATTTGTAATCCTATTAGTGGATTGTTGTAACACTGGAAAGTTGGTGGTTATATTCAGAAAATCACTTTTTCCAAAAATAGATGCTCTCACATGTTAGGCATGGTGCTATATGTGTTCTTGGTTTTGTCGATTCAGTTGGAAAGGGTCTAGTTCATTCATATATTGACTTTATATATATATATATATATATATATATATATGTATTTATTTGGTGTTTCTTGCTTTGCTTCCACTTCTCTCTGTTAAACTCTCACTTCTCCCTACTATGTTCAAAAGAAGAAGTCACTTTTCCCCAAAATTCAAGTCTAGCTTGTCCCCTGTACAAGATGGTGAATTATTTTCTGAATGTATCAAGCAATTTTTTGTTCCATTCTTGGGTAAAAAGTTTCAGATAACATATCTTTTGCTCAGTACATTTCATAATCTGGACTTGATTTTTATTGTACAGCAAACAGATTATGACATGTGACTGATTCTGTCTTTCTTTGGCACAGAGACTTGAGCTTCAAAACTACTATTAATAAAATATCATTTCACAAGTTATGTGACCTTATTTCTGAATAACATATTTTAACATATTTTTGACATAGCTAGATTGTCAAAATGTTTATTCAATGTATCACATGTATCTGGGGATGTTTACCATGTCTTCTTTATGTATTTGAGTCTTTCAATTTGTTTCGATCACAATGCTTTTGATCTTTATAGATACTGCAGTGAACTCATAACCCTTTGTTATTTGTCTTGATATGTCTGTACTTCTGTGAGTGAAAACTTCTAACATTACCATGCAAATACGAAACCCTCAAATCCCAAAAGTAGTGTCTTTATTTCAAATGCATTGTATGATAATTTTAAATAACTACATACCAAATACAAAAATAAAAATGGGTGATGTAATTACAGCCTGGTAGTAGACTAATGGTCCCATGAACAGCTGCATGTACCATAACGCTGTACCATATACAGCTACATTGCTCATACAAACTAGTGATGTATACTTAACTTAGCAAAATATATTAATCTTTTCCAGCCTGGCAGCAGACTAATGGTTCCATGACTAGTTTATGCATCGTAACATCATAGCATATATAGCTACAGTGCTCAATAAAATAGTGACACATATTTGCCGTAGCAAATTCTATACATCTGTTTTATGCATAATGTACAAAATATCCTTCAGTATTTTTTCAGTTGGTTTATGTCCTGCTACTGTATTCCCAGATATCTTGTCTTCCAACAAGAAGTTTCTGTAAAATTTCAGTAATGACAGGTCCATTTCTTAAGTCAGCTGTCTAGACACATATTTGTAAAACGTGCGTATGATATTAATGTCTGCCATATTTCAAGGCAGAAGAATAGTAACAGTTTGTGGGAATACAAGAGCTTATTACAGTATACAAGTCTAGGTGAATTCAAAGTCCAATTATAAGAAGAATTTCAATATTTGATAGTGCAAATTTCAGGAATGTTACATTTCACAAACAATATCAACATATTACATTCACAACAGATGACTACTTCAAAAAGTTTTCGCTTCTCGTGGGTCGGTGGTTCTTCCCGGGGTTTTCCAAGGTTCTTCCTCCACCATTAATACTGGCCGCCATGTATAGCCTATCTTGTGCTGAAAAATGGCGTTAAACCCTATAACAACAACAACAACAACAACAAAAAGTTTTCAGTACTGTCAAGTCATTGTCACTTTACTGGTGTGGCTGAAATGTTTACATTTGCAAACAGCTCAGTTTAATCTGATGACTGTAAACTTCTGCAAATTGGTGACCATGAAATCAAACATGCATGCAGTACACTGGCACCCCACTCCCAAGAGCTGATGGAGACTATCTGACACTGACTGATGCAGAGACCATTCAGAGGACTACACATTCCTACCTGATGCGACTCCCTCTTAGGATATTACTCTTGCTTGAAATGATGTGGACTCCCCCCTGAAGCTGCCCATCTGAGGAGGTTCCATACATCTAGGCAATTATTGCATGGACAGAAGTGCTTCTCTGACGTTTGAGGTATGCCATGACTGACTTGTCATCCATGACAACCATAACACAGCTGTGTCTTGTGAAATTGACACAGCCCTTATGGGACATAAAAATGTCCTGTATTTAAAGGCTGTTGATATGGAGAAGATTCCTGCTGGGATCACAGATAAGGAAGGACTACCCCCTATGGCTCTAGGTGAGCGCCCCAATCTAAATCTGATATATATGCGAAAGAGAGAGGTTCTGGGCATTTATTGATCAAGCCAGAAAAATAGATCCCAATGAAATCTGATCTTAATGAGGATCCCTGAGAAGTCTCTTGTTTGCTTGCAGCAGAAACTAGACAAGCCTCATGTGAAGTCTTCGAAGAGAAACTATTCCACTTCCACATTCAGAGTCCACAGGAGACAAGCAGAGGTGAGTAGATAGCTAAGTTTTCTTGAACACTCTTGTTGTGAGGCACAGTATCTGTGATCTGTGTAATCCTGTTGAAGGGAAATTTGTGCGAATGAAATTCTGTGATGGACTCAGATCTTACTTCTCTTGGCTGGGAATTAGCTCCATTGAAGTCACAATCCTCCAACAGAGTGACAAGTTGGAGAACACTTTATATCAACCAGTTATTGAAATAATGGATGATAGCACCTGTAATGATCGTAAGTGAGCTGCTATTACTCCCATGACCCTGGTAATAGTTCTGGGCAAAGAAGAGAGGCCAAAGGTTAACCTGAAATTGAAAGACCTCCTTGCCCTGACAGAACTGCTGACATTTCCAGTGGAACAGACATGTAGGGAAGTATCCGTGAGGTCCTAGAGACTGCCTGAGATTGTCTTTATGGCACTCTTAATTCTGGTCGATATCTCCATCCTGAAGCAATCTTCCCAAATAAACTTATTATATGGGAAATGATCAATGATATAATGGGAGCTGAATTTATGGCTTTGAGTGTTTATCACCATATTTACTATCCCTTTCTTTAGATGGGTGTATACCTCTTCCAGGTTAGAGCAGGGGTGTCAAACTAATTTGCTATGGCAGGCCAGATTTGATATAAATGTATTTCACTTGGGCCATATGTATCATGAACTATGTATAAGCATACAAATTTGACACTAACAAGGGACCTTGTCTGCTGGCTGTGACTAATGAGTCTGGTGGGCCATATGTTTGACACCCCTGTCTTAGAGATTCCTAATTGGCATGGTAAGACCAAATAGGAGTCATTGACAGAGGTGGAGGGTAGTTAATTTACTGCCTGTCATAAAATGTGTACTTTCATCGGTTTTACTGTTCTTCATCCTAGAACATATTTAATAAAAGAGCAAAGAGCCAATGATTCATCTACTTTTTAGTAAGTTACAATTAAACTTTTAAATCTTTCTTTAATTGCAGCAAAGTTACAAACCAACAAAAACTACAATGACCACCACACTTTGTAATCCAAATAATGCATTTGTCTCTGCAAGCTTACCGATTTGTTTGTTGTGAAAGGATGCCTTGGGTGACAATGTGTTCTCCAGATATCTTGTGGTGAACAAGAGCAGATTTTTGAAAATTCTTAAACCCTGTCATGAAAGGATTATTTACTTTTGTAGTCTTTGCAATAACAAGTCACACTGGTAATCCCAATGGATGTGCAGTATTCCAGTCAAGGGAATTATCTTCTCCATTTTTCATTAAAGTTATGATCCACAGTTACTGCGTTGTGTTTGGCTTCTTTCACTTTCTTGGCTAGTGATTCTGAGTGCACGCCTATTTTCATCTGGAGATCATTTTCTAGTCTAACAAGCATTGAGGTTAGTTTGTCTAGATTACATGTTGCTGAGCTTGATGGAAACTGCATGAGAGCTTGCAAGATATGGGGAAGCTACTCCATCATAACAATGCCTATGCTTGAAGTATACATGATGCCATCCCTCATCCTATACATTTGATATTGAATAAATCCTGATTGCATTATGCTAATCCTTTGCATCTAAAATACGCACAGTAACAAAATGTGTGCATCAGATATCTCCAACATGCATCTCTGATGCACAAATGTGCATAAAGGGAAACAATGCAATTTGGCATCTTTGTCTTAGAGCTATAACAAGTAAGCAATCAACAAATCACATTCTGGACATTAATTTACAGCATATGGACAAAGAGATTGTCCAGAAACATACAGGACAGATGGACAGGAGAACTTTACCCTCCATAGTCTGGGGAATTCCCTTCATTCAGTTGATAGCCTTGACCACCAATAGCTGCACCACAAGCATGACACTTCCCTTCTGTCACAGGGCGACCACACTGAAAAATTATATATCATGGATATCTATATTATATTATTTCATAATATAGTTTTATTTAAGTCATTTGAGTTAATGACATAATATTTTAATATTATGATTCAACTGGCTTGTGAAGTATAATAAGAGTACATGTATTACATAGTAATATTTCCATTGATAAATCCATTTCAGAATGCACTAGATTCATGTCAACAAGCTATCTGCTATCTAAATAGAACATGAGTGTTGAATGCAGGTCAGGTCAGCATCATGTGATCTAGGGAGTGTTATGTATATTTCATTTAATTGTTTGTTAGTTATATTTTAATTTTTTTATGCTACTGTAATGTAACACTATGTTGGACTTGACCTTGTCTAAAATTGAGTTCATTTCTGCTTGACCCAAGTTGACATATTTTTTTATTATTTAGTGTGAACAAAAAGAAGTAAATATGTTTATTTGGGTCTAGATTTTGGAATTTCCTGAGTGTAAACCAGTTATGGTTTTTGAGGTTGTTTTCCATTAGGTAATGTTTTTTTTTAAAATACTAATTGTGACCTTATTAACTTTGGCAACATATTTTTCCAGCCTGTTGTATGATAAAACACAATTTTTATAAAGGTGAGATTTGGGATTTCTGATGAACATTATCTGTATATAACATATTTTGCAAGCAAGATTAGAAAGTTGATAAGATCAAAGTTTTTTTTCCTAGAATACATCTTTTCGTGTAATTTTAAAACTTCTGTCATAAGTTTGGATCCCTTACACAAATAATTTCCAAAAGTGTTCAGTAACTGAACAGTCATAGAATAAGTGCTCAATTTGTTCTGTTCCTCCTTAACAGAAGATGCATTTATCGTTATCACTTAAATTAATCTTTTTCAAAAACTGGTTTGTAGCAATAGTTTTATGTTTAAGTCTAGAAATAAAGCTATCAGTTTTGTGTTATTTGTACAAAGTTTAGTCAAAACAAAAGAGTTGGACCATTCATTTACACTAACTGCACACCCTAGCTGCCTGAATAAAGTTCCAGATTTACCATTTGGCTTTTGTATCTTAGCTTTTATTAGATCTTTATAATAAATGTATTCTTTGCTCTTACCCTAAGGAGCAAAGTTTTGTTGAGTACTAACTGGAAAGAATTTCCACTTTCAAAAAACTTTTAATTTTCTTTTTCCACTTCAGTGATATCTTTGAGATATGAGCAAAATACTGTATAAAATTATTAGTTTGTGTTGTTTATTTCATCAAAACTTAAAAGAGATCCTTGTGCAGAAAAAGGTGTTTAATTAGTACAACACCGTTTGTTCTCCAAATTGTGTGTGACTTAAAATTGTCTATTATACTAAATTAAGAATATCTTGAGACAAGTATTCCTGAGCAGTCAATGATTCATTTTTCCATTGAGATAAAGCATAAATAACATCACACAAAAGAGGTATTTTAATTGCTTTTAATTAGGTATTTCTTTAAATTTAGTTGTTCCTAATTTTAATAACAGTATACCTCCAAATTTTCCAAATATTTGTTCGGAAACCAGTTTTTGCCACAATCATCTTTGTTCAGTAAATGGCACCTGATCCAGGAAAGTTTTATACAAGACATAAATGAGTGCAAGTGAATCATCTTTAATCACACTTCCTTAAAGGGAGCTATAAGAGCATCTCTTTTTACTCTCTCGGTTTTACCACACCAAATAAACCTGAAAAATAATGTATTCAGTTCATTTTCTATATGGGGTGGAGGACTTAGTAGCGTAGCAAAATGATGAATAAATTTTGGCAAAATCAAGGATTTTAACCAAGTAATTTTTCCAATAAGGGACAAATTTTTTTTGCTTCACCAACTGAGTAGTTTTTTTTACTTCCTTCAAATTCATCAAATAATTAAGTTCAACCACATCTTCCAAATTCAAAGAGAAACCTACTCCCACTAATCTAAAATTGGTGACTGACCAGTTAATATAAATTTCAAGTTATATTTTTTCATTAGAAGTTTCCAATCCAAAGAGCTTTTGATTTAAAAACATTGCAATGCAGACCTTATGCCGAGGCAAAGTCGTTTAAAATCTGTATGGTTGTCTTCAAGGACAAGGGAGAACCATCCAATAATAAAAATGCCTTTAATATTTGTGTTCTTTTTTAGTTCTACTGCAAGAAGTTCAGTTCCTATTATAATTAAGTAGGGTGCTAAAGGGTCTCCCTGGTGACAACCTCTCTCCAAATTGAAACATGGGGATAAATGTCCGTTATTAATGACAACCTTTTGACTTATTGCAGAATACTCTAAACTAATGACAGATTGATTCCCTAAAGGCATTCTCCAGAAAGTCCCATTCAATCAAGTCAAAAGCTTTTTCAAAGTCTATCAGTAAGAGAATCTCCCTTTCATAAAACCCTTTTGACTGTCACTAATAATAAAAGAGAGGGCTTTCTTGACCCTAGAAGCAACTGATGCTGAAACAATCTTGTAACCTACGTGTGTGTGTGATTTGGATTTTTAATGAAGCTTTAACAATTTTTCATATGGAAATATGTTTGCATGGTATATCATTTTTCATGCTTTTCCCAACCTGGCTCATGTCAGGAAAGTATAATGTTACAAAATAAATAAATAAAACTAGAACAAGTGTAATATTCAAAAATAATGAAAAGGTTATAAGTGTTTTTTTTCAGCCATAAATCTGCCAACAGTGCAGGTGTTGCTATCCTCTTTAAAAATAATTTTGAATTATGCATTAATACAAACAGATATGATGGTCAGAGCAGATACATTCTTCTAGATTTATTAGTTAATGGACTGAAATTTACGCTAGTGAATCTATACAGTCATAATGACGATAATGCAATTTTTTTTAGAAATCTGAAAGAGAATATTAAAATTTTTTACAATTCTTCTGTTATTATCTGTGGTGACTTGATTCTTGTTCAGGACATGGAGCTTGACTCATAATATCCTGCATGATAAACACTCCATGGCCTGAGCAGCAGTCTCATACATCAAGAATCAACTTGATTTAGTGGATCCATGGGGAGCTATCAATCTTGAGAGTAGAATATTTACTAGCAACAGGCAAATCCTGTAAAACAAAGTTGACTGGACTATATTTTAATCTCAGAGGATATGTTTTCAGATTGTTTTGATGCATATATTATTCCTGGCTATAAAACAGACCATTCAGCAAGAATGCTAAAATTGTCAATATCTGTAGTATCCAGATCCTGGGTACTGAAAGTTCAATTAAAACCTATTATTAGGGGAAAAAAAGAATCTCTCAAAATGAATTTTCCTTATCAACTTTATGCAATGCTTATAGCTCTGTAGCAACTTCATAAGACAGTACATTCAGGAAGAGCAACGATAAAAAGATTTTTAACATCACCACTGTGGCAGTAATAATGGATGACTGAGTGGCACCACTTTCATTTAGGCCCAACTATGCCTTGGGATGAAAGTAAAGTAAAATTTCACCGCATTCTTCCAAGTAGTTGAGAAGCAGTGATAACAAACTTGTGCTAATGGCTGGACAGATGACAGGCCATTCCATAACATGATGTTTTCTTTTTAGCAAGTATTATTACTTTAGTTTTAGTAATATCCAAATTACTGTTTTGCCAACTTGACTCAAACTTAGATGTCATGGAAAACAAACTAGAAAACATTAGGTTGAACTTAGTCCATTATACTGAAATCAACTAATCTGAAATTTTCCTTCATCTACACATAAGCTGTTGATGAACAAATCTGAATAAAAACAGCTAGCAAAATACACACTAAATTAAAAATTTCAAATGTATGTATAAAAAAAATTGAATTACACTGTACAATGAAGATAATATCAATGTATGTATGCTGAACAGCAAAATGTCCTTTGTAATATGAGCTCAAGCTGATCAAAACATTTGTTCTGCAGTGCAGAGGTCTTATTTCTGATTTTAAATACAGTTGTAAGCCAGTAAAAGTAGTATCCCTTCCAAGGTCTATGGTGCTCCTTACCTGTTAATGTTTTGTGTTTTGTCTGAAGACCAGTGTTTCAGGCTGCTTAGAAAATGTAAGAATTTGTTGCAAAATGAACTAAAATGAATTTTCATTTGCCAAATATTACTCCAGAACCAACAGATCTAACTTCATAGCTAAATATTAAGATATGGAAAATCTGAAAACTCACTTCTCCAATTACATAGAGATGGCCATTGGGACAACCTGAAATGAGAACACATAACTTGGCAACATATTTCAAATGATCTACTGTGCATGTGATGGCATAATACAAATTTAGTCCATCAAAATCAGACAACCTTAGGATAATATGTGCATTGCATTTTGTTCTCTGCATAATGCTTGCAAACATAAATAAGGTGATGACCTGTGCTGTCAATCAAAGTGAGCTTTACTTGCTATGACAAAACATGTCATGCTAAATTTTGTTTACTCCTGCACCCCATGATATGGTTGTATTTTGAAAAACATGATTCGCAGTAGTCTTCAAATGATCGCCACACCGCAATATATGTCAGTACGTGTAGCATGTATAAACAGAAAAAAGTCCTGATTAGAGCCCTTGTAAAAACTATCCCTAGGGCAGTTTATACAGGTAACTGTCATAGATGCAATTAATAGGTAGTGTTCAGGTATAAACAACTGCTATTTCACCTATCACTTAATTGGCTGACTAGAGCTGGGGTGATATGTTAAGACTTTTGACGGCTGTTGCAGTTAGCCTATTATTCTAATTTGCATAGGTAAAATTCACAAACTAGAACCCAATTCATTTACAGTTAGGTAAATCAGATAGGTGTGTGTTAAAGGATGAAAGTTACTGACTTAAATGACAATATTTAAAATATTTTTATTAAAGATAATAGGCAAGTTTGTGAACAGTGGCAATGTTGCTTTGAGATCAAGAAATAAAATGCAAATCATGATTATTTCAGTCACTGAAACAGTTTTCAACTGTGATTAATTTCTGATGGCAAAATATCTACATACATTTCTGGTGATTCGGGAAACAATAAGCTATCAAAAAGCCCATCAAAGCTACGGGAAGCTAGTAATTCTTTGCATATACTTCAAATAGCATATTGACATTAATCTTCCTGGAGTGAATGATGTCTGTAGAAATGGCAGCTCCACCTTTATGTAACATCGGCACAAACTTGAACATATCTAATATGCTGAATTGCACATTCAGATTAATTCTCTTTATTATCATTTATGATTTTAATCTCTGTTAAAACAGCAACTATACGCTGACTCATGCTTTTTCTTTACTGTGTGCAAAGATGAATACAAATGACACTTGCATTACCTTCAAACCCCCAAAGAACTAATGACAGCAGTGGAAACTGCATCTAATTAAGCCATTATTTCACTAGCCAACTAATTTTAAAGACAGAAAATTGCTGTTCTTATTTAATATCAGTGTTGTTGTGATTATGTGAGTGTTTGCACACATGCATATGTATGTGGTGATGATATCTGACAATGTTAAGTCTACCACCTTTATTTTCTTTCCACTTTCAAGTGGGAGGTGGGGGGGGACCCTCATAGGTCTGCTAATTTCTCAGTTTCTCATAGCTAGATGTCTTTAGGCATCCATGCAAATCAAAAAAGGATACTGTGATTTTTACTTGAAATTATTTTAAAGAAAATCTTTAGCATATATAAGCTTTCTTTTTGAAATTGGTCAATTATATGACGTCGTTTATGAAATTTTCATGTGGTGCTGTTTGCAAGGATAAAAAAGTTTTAAATCAACCTTTTATTTACCAGTTTGATCATTATTTTTTAAACATTAAGCAAGTACTGTGCTGTTTCCCTTTACCCTCATTTGTGCTTCTGTGACACCCCAATTTTTTATTTTACCCCCAGTTTTGATACCAAAGTTTATTTTTTGATTAGTCTGAGCCTCAGTTCTGACACCAAGGGGATTTTTGACTCTCAATCTTGCACCCCTAGATAATACACTGAAAAGAAGTCTATTTGTGACCTTTCCTATCAGAAAAATTTGGGATCCACATCTGTTTTGTCATGATATGCTGGTTTGAAAGTTATCAGGGCACACTAAAATGAGCGAGATCCAGAACAAGAGTCCCTTTAAGGGAATGATGTGCCACTGGGCTCTATGAATTTCCAGGAATAAAAGACAAGACCATTCTTCCTTTTAACTGTCAAGTGTTGAAATTAAGTCTGAAATTCTTCATCAATAACAATAGTCTCAAATTAGCTGCCTTGGTACACATACTGGATGATTGCTTGGCACCATTTTTATTTAGGACAAAGTAGACATATTTGAAGTCTTTGGGTGAAAATCCCAAGTCATAATGATCATCCATTCAGGGGAAGTAGTGACAGAAAGATTTTTAACGCAGTATTCATGGCAGCCACATTCGATGCATGACTGGCATAATTTTCATTTAGAATCAACTAGTTATTATAAAAAGTCTATTGGTGAAAACACCATGTTGACATAGGCATCCACTTGGAGAGGAGTAGATATAATAATAATTTAAGATACGACTTTCCAATCAGGAGGAGTAGCAATAACAAGGTTTTCATGATGGCTGCTGTGATGGCCATATTAGACATCAGATTGGCACCATTTTCATTTAGGACCAACTGGACTTCATAAGAGGACTTCTGATGAAAGCTCCATGTCAGTTTGACTTTCTGTCCAAGAAACTTTGTGATAACAAGATTTTTAAGATGGCTGCCATGGTATTGGATGTCAGATCAGATTGATTTTCATTAAGGACCAACTAGACATCATAAAATGTCTTGTAACGCTGATATGCCCATCTATTCAGGAGAAGTAGTGATAACAAGAATTTCAGGATGGCTGTTATGGTGGTCATACTGGATGTTAGATTGGCACCCTTTTCATGTAGATGAACAAAACATCATAAGTCTCTTAGTGAAAAGTCTGTGATGATAATACCATCCATTCAGGAGAAGTAGTGATAACAAGATTTTGAAAAAGGTTGCAGTGGTACACATACTGGAAATCAGCTTGGCACCATTTCATTTAGGACCAACCAGACATCATGTCTCTTAATGAAAAGCCTGTGTTGATATGACCATCCATTAAGGAGGAGTAGTGATAACAAAAGTTTGAAGATGGCTGCTGTGACAGCCTTACTGGACATAGCTCAGCACCTTTTTCATTTAGGACCAACTAAACATATCATAAGAAGTCTTTTAATGAAAACCCTAAATGGATATGACCATACAATCAGGAGGAATAGCAATAACAAGATTTTCAACTGGATGTTCAAGCAGCTCCATTTTCATTTAGGACCAACTAGACCATGGGCTGAATGTGTGTGTAAAGTTTCAAGGCATTCTTTCAAGTAGTTTAAGAGGAGCAATTTTAACAAAGTTACAATAATGGACAGATGGACTTTGGACAACATGACAGGCAATGGACGATGGACAACAGACCATCCCACAAACTCGTCGGGACCATGACTTAAACACCAGATTCAAGCAACCTCTACTATGAGCTGCCACCTGTTATTTACAACCAAAGTTGTGAATGGATTGATTGTACTATATCAATGCACTGGCAAGAGAGACCATGTGCTAAATGCAAGCATCGACTATGATATCTTTTCCAAATATGGGTTTCAACACTGCTATGAATAATGATATTGTGAAGTCATATATAAAATTATAGATCTTTATTTAATTCTTTGTAACCAGCATTGCCGAGTAGTGTCTGCAGGCTGAGTTCAGAATGTTCTGAGCCAAGATGCACAAAAAATGAGGGAAAAGATTGAGTCTGATTTCTGATTTTATTCAATTTATATTGCAAAGTTGTAAGCAGAAGACCATAAGCCAGATTTATGTTCCCATCACAAACTGCCACTGTAGTACCACAATTATTAATAGCTATTATGATTAACCATCATTCCTTTAAAGGATTGGCAATCATGGATGCACACAGTCAGTTCAAAGGTTCATATCTTTTATCTGCTTTGAAAACCTGCAAAATGTCCAATGTTAAAATGAGAGGCCATCTCAGCCTGCTTTCACTGTAGCATACAATGCCTTCAGTTATGTTTCTATGGCATTATACATGTGTAACGACTTGAGTGAATGAACATTTTGTCTTTCTCTATTTATACAAACAAGTTACTTGCTTTCCCAGAAAAGTAGATCTATAGTTACTGTAAAGGTCTCTGTTCTTTGTTGCTTTACTGATTTTACTTTTACTAAAATCCACACATGAAGCTGAATGTGCCACAGTCCGAGATCATCAATGATTCACCCTAGAGCATCTGTTACATCCTTTATTTTATTGAGCTGATCTGTTTATTACTTATGCTGTGGGTTACTTAGGTCTTAGCTTTCAGGTGCAAATAAATATACTGATTAAATGTTACCTTCACAATTTACAGATGAGATAATTAAGTGTTACCTTGTATTTACATTTGCAATTCACATGCCATAATGCCAACAGACTACGTGTTACTTTCAAAAAATAAATTATGATTGATGTATTTTTAGTGTCATATAATTTTGTTTATATGAATGCATGCAATATTTTAAGAAGGACTATGACTAAATAACAAAATACTGATACAGCATTTATGTGCATTTTTGCTTCTTAAAACCAACTGAAGGTTGGTCTTGAACAACCACTGCTTGTAAACTCTAAGATATTTCATAAAGGATTTAATCTGATTCATCACAAAAGTTTTGTTGAGACTGGGTGTTAGGGTAAACAGTATAAAAACATGAAATTGTGATTTTACTCCCAAATCCAAAATTTTATCCCAAGGATATATCTGATTTTACACTAATTAAAAACAGTGAAAGATATGCATTCTGAAATTGCAGAAAAGACTAGTCAATGTATTCTTCATTTTTTCTTGGTACAAACACTTAAGTTGCTTGAATCTGCTCGTAAGCCAAAACAAAATGATGACCTAAATAAACAACACTAATGTGTATGAAAGGAACTTACGATAGAAGAGTGGATTTTCATTTACACACCGTGGGAAAGCTCTCCTTATTTCCTCTACATCATCCTGGGGCATTGTAGGTAGAAAGGCATCCTGGAATACATTTAAGATGCTGTATGGTCAAGCTAACCTCTAAAACAACATTTATATTATAAACTATGTTCTGTTGAATTTCAAATGCTTCTCAAGAAAAGAAAAGATAAAAACATTGGAGACTGGTGCAATGTCTCTTTAAAATCAACAGGACATTGGTGAATAGTATTGTACAAGACTGCTCGCCTGTCCACCATCCAGTCATAATGAAGTTAAACTTTCCCTGAAATGGAGTTTAAGATTTTTTCTTCATGTTTGACACCTGTATGATAAGTCTGTTGTTCACACATGAGAGATACAAACTCGCTTAAAATCAATTTCTACATTAGGTTATTTATTGGAATGCAGATGGTTTAATCATAACATTTATTTGTAAATTAAGTGATAATAGTGTCTCTTTCAACTAAGGAACTCATGGATGAGTGTTGTTCACTAAGTCAAATTAACAGTACAATGTATGGTGATTTGAATATTGCACTGTTGCATCATCATTATGAAAAGAAAAAGTAATTTCAATGATGATGTAATGACACTTTAACGATACTGTCATCAACATAATACTGTTCTGCATAAAAAATCTTTTACCCAGAGCACATTTGGTGGGTATCCAGAAAGTTCAATCAGCACATTATTTATTTATTATGAAATGGTACCTTTCCTACACATTTATTAGTAAATTAAGTACATGTACTTATCTTGAAATCATATCTTTTTCAGTGTCAATACAACAAGATATATGTACAACTCTCTATTGCTATGATTCTTCAGACCATTTGATAATTTTTATTCTTTAAAAAAATCAATGTTTGCTAAGCAACTTGAAATGATGTGAATATTACATTATCACCTTACAGATATTGATGCTATTAGTATTGCTATGAACTCTGGTTCAGACTGGATGTAAGATCACATGGTTTTCACTTCTCTTTCTTACTGAATAACAAAAAATAAAATACAAACTGCCAATGGCATTACGGCCATACTGCAAACCATGAATTTTAAATAGATGGTTCACAGTGACCTCTATTTCCTGATGGCTGCAGTACTCTCCTCATCATACAATTACATACCTATTTATTCAATTTTATATGTAATAGCACCAATGAAAAGGGGCTAAATGCAAGGCTCATACAAATAACTTGGCCATGAAATAGGGTGATAGTAAACCAATTTTTCACTTTTGCAAGAACTACACCACTCACATTTTAATTTGAACTTATATGTCAAACAAGCGAAGTCTCTAAGAAAATGACCTAACAATAAATCCTAACTTAGAAAAGTGAGCTAAGTACAAAGGTAATATATGTATGTAAGGTATAATGGTTAGCACAATTCTGGCTATATGGTACTGATTAAAAGATAAATTCTACAAAATGTAAAAGATAAAGAATTGCACAAAGAAAATTAGTAAGAAAAACCCTTCCAAATATACAACATGCAAAACAACAATATAAAAGATAAAGGTAAAGATAATTGTAAGGATTTTATATTCTGTACCTTTATCTTTTACTTTATAAACCTTTCAAAAAAGTGTAAAATCCTTAAAAAGATGGTAAAAATTGGTTACATAAAGTACCTTCCCTCGAAAAGTCCAAGATTTTCTCTGGTGGTGCATTATCACAAATATTTTTTTAACTGTGGTCTCATAAAAGACTTCTGTTTCATAGAGTACAAGCTGATACACTCAACAAGAAAGTGTTCCTCTGTCAGTAGACATTGGTAAGTTATGCACTATTGTCAGTGTTCACCCTTCTGGAGGTATGTGTCCTATACAAGAGTTGCATGATACCACCTCATCTCTCCAACTCTTCTGTATGATGAGTGCCATTTTCCAATGATGGGTTTGATGTTACAAATCATGAAAAACCTAGTTTTTGTTAATGACTGTAGTACTCCTCATGAAACATTTACTTACTCAGGCATGTGACTCTACAAGCAATAGCATCTGAGAAAATGACCTGAATTCAAAACACAAGTTAGGTATTGATGCAAGATGAACAGACAGATGGATGGACTTCTGGACAAATATCATCATTCCTTGGGTTTGATTTACTTTGTAATCTAGCCAAAAATGCTTGTACAATTTTAAAAATTATGATGACAGTAATGTAAAAGAAACTGACATAGTTAATGGAAAATGCATGACACTCTAGGAAATTTATAACTTAAAACTGTTTTGGAATTCTGATATAACCTTGATAATTATGTCATAGTTAAACAGTTCTCTCACGAACATAAACTTTTATTGTGTGTATTCGTTAACAGGAATATAAATTTGTAAAAAAGTCACAAACTGAAATATTTCAGCAGCCATTATCTTTTGGAGTATAAAAAACCAATTTACAAAACTGATTCTCACTTTCCTGAATGTGTATGATTGTGTTTCCCAGTATGGAACACCTGTGCAGGATATCTATCTTACCTCACCCATGACTTTTATGCTGACTCGTGAACTATTTTAAAGTCAATGACAATTCTCATATCAAGTGCTAACAGAGTATATCTTTTGATTCATCACAAAATAAATTAAGACATTACACTGTGACCATGATATAGCAAGCTCCAATATAACACAAATTTGGATATAACAATGGTGGCGTGGCTTCTGAAATTTCATATATATGCATTTTTCTTGTACATGAAAAAAAAATTTCTTTCTTAAAAGTAGGAAAAATAATGTGTAAAAAGTTTACTATCACTTTGGGGAAAAGATTGTGTATGAATTCCAATATAAGACATCATGTCGTGGCTGCTGAAATTTGGTATACATGTTTTTTTTCTCATACACAAAAAAATAATTTGTCTTCTTAAAAGTATGAAAAAAAAGTGTAAAAAGTTTATTCAGGGATCTCATTGGGCTTCACCAATGTTATGAATTGCGATTTTTTTCCTTATTGGCAACAAAATAAAAAAAAAAAATTTGTGGCACAGTTGCCTGTTTAAACTTGTATCTAGAGTCTGGAGTAGAGAAATTCAGAATAACCAAGAAAGAAAGGTGCAGTCTTGATATAAAATGCACTGGAATCTATCATTATTTTTGTCTACCTCAATAAATAGTATTGATGAAAGCAGACTTTATTTTTATAACCTGTATTATTGTGCAAGCTATGCAGTACACAATTAAGACACAGTGTATTACCATTATCACAGCCATTTCAACCACTGTTCTTTGAAAGCTAAAATGTGTCAAAACATCATTTAATGTTCACACTGAATTTTTTCAGTGTAAATGTAACATTTTATGCTCAGTCTTAAGGTAAGCAAATTTTCACTGGATGTTTTGCTGTTTGAAAGTTAGATCAGTAATTCACAATATGCCATTTTACTTTGTCCCTCATTTTTCATAAGAAATGTGAGAAAAAGAACCATTCATTATGCTACACTACAGAATAGAAAAATTCCACCCTCTGGATCAAAATTATGTTGTGTCTGATGCAAAATTCTGATGCTAGGTTGGAATTTTTCTATCCTACACCAATGCATATGAAGAATTGTTAGTCTTACCCTCATGGCTTGAGGCCGTGTGGCCAATCTGACCAATGGCTGAACAAGAGTTCTATCTCCATGGAGATTTCTTAGGACAAGGTCACAGTGCATCAGAAGACAGAGAACTCCCTGGGATTTAAGGTCAAGGTGTGGAGTAACAGTTAGCAAGGGAGACTGAACTTTATAACCATTTTCAAGAATTTTCTGTGCTGTTTCCTGTGGAAAAAAAAACAACCAACATTCTTTCATACACAAGGATATACATGTATGTCTATCAACAAGCACAATAACTTGACACAGAATGTTGCATCACTTTAGTATCAGGATATGAATCTGAAAACCTTTAAGACTGTGGGCTCAGTTACATCCAGGTACAGACTTTGTCAATTAGTTGCAACATAACCACATACCTGCCATAACGCTACATATCATGCTAAAACACTATATTTTCACTCCAGAACCCCTTCACAGTCATGTTTTGAAAAACACTATTTTTAGTAATGTTTTATAAAGAAAAAGAAGCCAACCACCTCAATATATGCCTATAACATGCAGCATATATAAAGCTGTAAACAGTCCTATTTAAAGCTCATGTAAAACTATGTTGGGGCAGTTTATATAGCTAATTGTTACAAAGGTAATTAAAGGTATAAACAAACAGTTTCACATATTACTGGCTGATAATAGCTAGGTGATTTGTTATGGGTTTTTTATGGCTATTGTGGGGTAGTCCATTATGATAATCTCATAGGTAAAGTTCACAAATTGGAACAACCCAAGTCATTGGAAGTAAATCAAACAGATGCTGGTTGAAAAACAAATATTATAACATCACTGCCCTGAATAAGAATTTTTAAGCCATTTTTATCAAACATTTTCTTGAAGTCTGATTTTACACCATATATAAAACCACAGGGGCTCATATTACCTACAGATCACACATGTACAATATAATCCTACAATTTACCTACAAATCACACATGTACTATATAATACTAGAATTATATAGTACATGTGTGATTTATAGGTAAACTGTAAGCAGTGATACAAGCCTCTGTGCATAAAGCACAAAACATGGATTATTTCAGCAATTGGAGAAGTATATAAGAGTGATCCACTTTTTGAAACTAAAATTTCAAAATGCTGCTGCAATTCAGGAAACAACGAGCTAACAGTGAAGCAAGTAAAGCCAGGAAAAACAAAATTTCAAAACTCCTGGTTGACCGAGTCTGACTTTGTGAAGCACAGCAGTAAGCAGGCACATTTCAGTCATTGCACATACTGGAAATACCATATTGAAGTTAGTCCTTCTGGTGTGTACAATGTCTGTCACTCAGGGCATAGTGATACCATCCATATCTAACATCGGGAAAAGCCAGAACATATTCAACATGATGAATTGAACATTAAGATTAGTTCTCTTTACTATTATTCATTATCTTAATCTTGTTAATAATGTGATGCATGTTTTCTTTATTCATTATCTTGTGGTCAAACTGGATCAGATACATTTTTGACATCATGGTCTCCAAGAAAATAATGCCAGTCTGACATCCAGTGTGGCCAGCATGGCAGCCATCTAGAACATCTTGATATTGCTATTCCTTTTAAAAAGAAAGTCATATCAATGTGAAGTATTCACCAGAAGACTTATATTGATATCTAGTTTGTCCTAAAGAAAAATAATACCAATATGACCTCGAATATGGCTGCCACAGTGAACATATTGAAAATCTTGTCATTATTTCTCCTGGATGGATGGATGGTCATATCAACATAATATTTTCACCAAAAGTCTTCTGATGATATCTACATTGTCACAATTAAAAATTGTCATAATTAAAAATGATGCCAATTTAACACCCATTATGGCTGCCGGAGGCAAATCTGAAAATCGTGTCCCTCAAGAAAAGAGAGTTGGATCAGGTTTTGGGACTTTCTGGGCTCAGCCTTTGCTTTCTTCATTTTGGGGCATGCAAATTTTACAAACATAAATTTTGGCTGCCTTTCTCATTAAAAGAAAATGTATTGCACCTTCAGTCAGATGTACAGCTATATCTTTACAAGATCTGGATGAATTTGAAAACGAGTCTTCCATATCACAACTGCTTGGAGTTACAGTCTCTGATTTACTTGTACACATTCATTTATAGCCGACAATATGAGCCTTGTTAGTTCATTTTGGTTTTTATTATCTTAATTTCTTTTGAGAAATAATAAGATTAAAAATGAAAGTCATATCAGCATGAAGTTTTCACCAGAAGACTAATTATGATATCTACTCTGTGCTAAACAAAATTGATATGGACTATGTTTGGTCATTATGTTTCTCCAGTTCTTGAATCACTTTATAGCCACAAAGCAATAGAGATGTCAAATCTAATCTCCAAGATTTACTGAAGACCATATAATTTAATGACTGCCCGAGTCTTATATATTTTTCTACCGTTCCTGTGGTCTAGTGGTTAGAGTGTCTGCCTTGAATGTGGGAGGTCGATGGTTCGAACCATGGCCGAGTCATACCAAAGACTTTAAAAATGGTACTAACAGCTGCCTCGCTTGGCGCTCAGCATTAAGAGGTTGGTGTTAGGACTGGTCGGCCTGGTGTCAGGATAATGTGACTGGGTGTAACATCATGCCACATGTCTGCGGCATGACGCCCCAGTGCTAGACATAACTATAAACTGTCACAGTGCAGACATTGTAGCGATATGACTGAAAAATTGTTAAAGCTATATTAAAAATCTAAATCACACACACACACACACACACACACACACATATTTTTCTCACACCACATGATTTTTAACTGTGTCCTGGTGCAGCACATCATAACTTGAGAACAAAAACATGTACAACTTCTCCAAAGCTTATTCTGGGACCTAGCTAATCAAATGAAACTTTACCATCTGATTTTTTATTTTACAGGAAATGCTGTTAATTAGGTGTTATGTATTTTTGAGGTAGCAAATAAAATTGCTTTCAATTAATAATTAATTAAAAACAGTAGAGTGGAATAAAATACTGTTGTCGGGTGAGATTCTGAAAGAAAAAAGATTTTTTTGCAAATAATTAGTTTGAGGGGAAACCAGTTAATGATGGAAAGATAATACTAACACTAAATCTAGAATTGAAAGCGATGCATTTTTTGTATAATTTAGTATTATTTGTTGTCAGAACTTGTTATATCTCCTTTGAATGTTGTTATATTAAATTTCTCCTTTAAATGTTGTTATATTAAATTTCACAATTATAAGACCACTAAATTAATTTTCAGGACAACAAGTCTGGCAGGATCCATTAGAATTTCAGGATCCATGGTCACAATATGTGTGTTGTATTCATTTTGTATTTTATATTCATCAAGTGCTTTTATCTGCTGTATTTGAACAAACAATAAGCAAAAAGTTGGGCATGTTGATTAGCAATGGTATTGTTCATATATCATATTAGTAAGCATCAGCTACCTTTTATGCCATCCCCTCTAGTACACAGCTTCTAGACCTTGGTGATAATTTGTTACAAGCCATTTTTTTTTTTTTATTAAGACAAAAGTCAAGTATATGCCTTGCTTAGTTATTAGCACTTGATCATGATTAAGTGGGCATAAAAGGAAGAACACTTGACATTTATGATTCTTTTTTGATAAAGAATGAATCAAGTGACAGGTAAGCACTTTCAGTGATGCTGAGTGGAAAAAGCAAGTGTCTAATAGGCTTAGACTGATCTACATCTAATGGAAGAAGAGCTAATCTTAATTTGATGAATTGTCTCTGGTGGCCATCTCTGACAAAAACCACAGGCTTCTAATGAAACTTTTGGGTAATACATAGATACCTAGAAGGTAATCTAGATTTAGCTGCTACACCTTTACATTACCTAATTATTTTTAAAAATGCTGCTTCAATTTTTATTAGCACGACCAACCTTGAATTAAGTTAATTTATACATAACAGCAATGAACTTCCCCCAAAACAGGAGGTACATTACAGTTACCTAGATATGATACAAGTTAGGTAAGGACAATACTGGGATACCTATCAGATACACTTGCTGTATTCGAGTTAACTACAGTCAAACCCAATTATCTCCACCATGGTTATCTCGAGAACCCATGTATGTCGTGAGTTTTAGTCTGGTCCCCCAAAAATCCTTCTACGTTATGCTAATTTCTCCCTGTATCTCAACACCCATTAAGTCAATAACCCCATTATGTAGGGCATTACGTTTCAGTCCAAAGTAACATGTGGACCCTCTTATTTCGATGAAGTGCAACTTTTAATGTGTATCTCAGAGAAATTTTACAAGAAATGGTCAGTGAAAGCAATTGATTTTCACACACAATTTTGGTCAGTTATGGCAGTAGTCACGTGTTTATTTCATATTCTTTCCATTTTTGGTTCACAAGATTAGCTAAATCAGTGAGTTTATTAAGAATATCATGTTCACTACATAATATATTCATGGATTCACAAAGACAAGAGTGTGCATAAATTACAATATAACTTTATTTCAGAAAACACAGAATCTTAGACGTCAGCTACATGTATATTTGGTCATTTCCTTTTTGTCTGTTAAGGTACAACTCAAATCTGAATTATGTTTGAAAATACATGTACAAGAAACAACAATCAAGGAAATACAAGTAATGAAATATTATGTACATGTACATATTAATAATCAATGTGCAGACAGAAAATTGCTGATTGGCTGAATATTCAAAAGTCATGAAATTGTTCCATATGCATGTAATATCATAACGATTTATTTGAGAGCATTTTATGACAAAATAGCAAAACATGTCAGCACTATTTTCAAAATATCTAGGGCTTATAAACTGAACATAATGTAGTGTATTACATATATGTAATTAAATTGCTTGTGTGTTAGTTTTAAAATTCTTTTTTATTTTATTTTTGGTTCATTACATTCTATTGTAATAATTATTTTCACGGGATTCGATATTTTCTTTCAGTAAATTCTGTTTATCTAAAATGTAAAAAGGTGTTACATTAGCATTATTTTTAGCTCACTCTGGTACACTGTTTTGGAAACACTATGCGAAAACGATTGGTTATTGCCAAGGTCATTTCGGCCTACGTGGTAGTCTGAATAAACAATGTTTTATTTTTAAATTTATTTCAGAGTGAGAATCTGGTTCTTAGATAGGGCTGTTCTTGCTACATGACAAATTTCATTTTTTCTATTGCATTGTTCAAGTGTTAAGAGACGACGTGACCTATCACGCGAGAACGGGATGATGTTTTAGTTGGGTTTAATACCCTTTCTGAGAGCTTTTCAGTCAGTTGTATTTTAAACCTTGAGGGCTTGAGGGGTTTCAATTGCTGAAGCCAGATTGTTTTTGAAGTTCATTTGTTTTTGGAAGTTGATAATTTATTCTCTAAAAAAACCAAACAAGTGTATCTTTTTATAAAAATTGTGGGAGAAAGAAATTCAGTGGAAATTTATTCTGGAGTTATAAGGAAATATAAGCTGTGATTCAATCGAGGATCTGTTACCACCACTCTTCTGACGTCATCGTCTCCATATTGGAATTTCATCGAGATTCGAACCTGGATTTTATTAGGACTGTTTAGTGATAGGACTTGTATTTTTCAATCTTAGGATTAAATTTTGGATTATATTCACAAACCGTAAGTCCTATTTCCAATTTTTACATTGTTTTCTAGGGAAATAAATTATTTTGTTAAAATATACAAAGCTTGTTGGCTTCACTCTTTTCTCTTGTTATTTTGTATAAGCCTATACGTAATAAGTGCAAATACAAAAATATATGTTAAAATTACCTACACATACATGTACAATCAACTCATATATGAATAAAAAATGTTGTTGTTGTTGTTGTTGTGGGGCTTAACGCCATTTTTCAGCACAAGATAGGCTATACATGGCGGCCAGTATTAATGGTGGAGGAAGAAACCGGGAAATCCACGGAAAGAACCACCGACCCACGAGAAGCTACTGGCAAACTTTCTCACATATCCACATTCGCCGAATCTTAGACTCGAACCCACGCAGACAGAGGTGAGATGGCAGTGATCCGTAACGGAGAGCGCTTTAGACCACTCGGCCACTCGGGGCCCCGAATAAAAAATGCATACTTTTTTTCAGTTTGAATCTCTACATGTACATTTTAAAACAAAAAAAGTACATAAACCTATCATAATGTGCTCTGCATTATTTTTTTTTAGTAAATATGAAGTAAGATCAGTCTGCTTTTGTTTAATCTGATGCTGATTTGTAACGAATGATTCAAATGCACTTATGTTTCCATACAGATGCTCAGCACTGGCGACAATTTCATTTTTTTAATGCATTCAGCAATTTCACTGTAGCTTGGGATTGTGATAGGCTGATCACCATCATCATCATCATCATCTTGGTGGCATGATTGTGTCTGCTTGGTTGTCACAGATTGGAGTATTTCCATATCAGTAAGTTCACCATAGGCACTGGCATCATCATCCACGTGAACATAATTAGAAAATTCTTCTCAAGCAATGCCTATGAAGTCCACCATCTCATCAGCTATTGTTTCAAGACATATTTCTGATTGAGACTCTTTCAGTTCTTCTGCAGTCAAACACTGCTAGTGAAATTCTTCATCAGAAATTTCTGGAAAAATACAATGGAACCATCAATTTTGAATTGTTTTCTGCGATAAACTGTTCCAAGCTGCACGGGCATATATGAAGGCATCTAGCAAAGTTGGTTTATAGGGTCGTTTTTCCTCAACTGCAAGCAAATAATTACAAACTAAAGCTTTCCGATAATGGATTTTAAAAGCCTGAATTATTCCTTGGTCAAGTGGCTGAAGCTTACTGGTAGCATTGGGAGGAAGAAAATACAGTGTGATTGCTTGTAGCCCTTCTACATGTGGGTGGGCATGGCAGTTGTCTATTATTAATGCTATCTTTCGTTTTTCAAACTGGAAGTGGCGATCTAACTTGCATAACCAGCTGGTAAAGATATCACCTATCATCCAGCTATCTGACTGGCATTTGTAGTCAACAGGGAGAGAAGACCTATTAATGTTTTGAAGATCTTGGATTTTGGATTTTCCTGCTATTAATGGCTTGATCTTGTCACTTCCGTCCATATTTCTGGCCAAAAGCAAAGTTAATCTCTCTTTGGATATTTTTCCTCCAGGGCATTTGTTTCCTTTGAAATCCATCGTCTTGTTAAGCAGGCATTGCCAAAATAGACCAGTCTCATCACCATTGTTTATGTTACATGGCCTGAACCTGTCAGAGATTTTTGGCAAAACTTCTTTATGCCATTCCTGAATGGCAGCATCTGAAACAGATGTACTCTCTCCACAAATGGTTTTAAAACAAATATTATAGCGCTGTTTGAAACGATCTAACATGTTTCATGTCCAAAGTCTTTTGCAAATTTCTCAGCCTGTTGCTGGATATGAGGGCCATCTACTGGGACATTTTTGGCACGGACGTTTTAAAACCATTTTAGTGTTACTTCATCAATATTATCAAACATTGCGGTATGCATTTTCTTTCTACTGGGACTAAACTGTCCAAGTTCATATGTAGTTTTAATTTTATCAGTATTTTTCTTCCAGCCTGAAATAGTGTTTGATGGAATGTTGTACTTTTTTGCTAAATCAGCACACTTCTCGCCTTTTTCAAGTTGTAGCAAAATTTCATACTTCAGTTCAATGTTTTGGTTTGAAAGCTTTCTCTTTTGGAACATATTTTTCTCTCTCACGAAACAGCATATACTTGACAACAGAAAATAAACAGAACATATTTATTACTAGACAGAATATCACCCTATATATAAGCTCATATATATGCATGCGAATGGATAATCTCAGGCACATGGCTTCTATACTTTGACAGTTGAGGCCCCATAATTTAGTTCTCAAATTCCTGTGAATACTGGTAAAGAGGAACCAAAGCTGGCTAAAGAAAGAAAAGAAAAAAGAAACAGCACACTTAAAAGAATCCAAAATCAGTTTCCAAGGTCAGCTTGCTTTGCAATAAAATAATCTTTTTGTTTGATATCCTGTCGGTAAGTTCAAACAATGAGTTTATTGCTCACTACCAGTTGTGTTTATTCACCACCCGGGCATCTATTTGTTTGCCATCAGGAATCATAACTGATACAGACTCACATTGATGCCTGCTGGGTAAATAGTATACACAGCATTAACTTGCTTTAATAATTGCTTTAATAATACTCTTTGTAACCCATGCTAGCAAAAGGATTGTCATCTGCACTCACAGTGAATGTACATGTACATGCATTGATCTTTATTTGTGAGATACTATCATATATTATCCAGGATATAATACAATCTTGGTTATTTTGCACCTTACACCGCGTCATGCGTGAATGGTGGGTGTCTTAAAGCAATCAGTTGATATTTCTTCCTCTCTCTTGCTTGCGATTTTGTTGGATCCATTTTTCAGTCTTATAACATATTCAGACCTCGGAGGACAACCAAACATGATTTGTTTTTCATTATTCATGTCAATGAACAAAATGAGTCGTGTGTTATCTGACATATGTGATGCACACTACAGTATGGATGCATATGCTACACATGATACAGGGAGTTCATGGATATATTTTTTCTTTAATAAATTACTCATGATGAAAAAAAGGAATAAATGATAACAACACCAGGTTAGTTTCTTTCATTTTATTATCAGTTAAACATTTTGTTTATTTTATTGTAATATGCAGTGGGAGGGGATTCCAGTAAACCTAAGAGCAAGAGACAGGAATAATGGTGAAGGACATCTTTAAAATTATGTTACCAGTTTTTATGAACCCTGATATCTCGAGACCTGGTTATGTCAATGATTTTTTGACACCCCTGATGTAATCAAGATAATTGGGTTTGACTGTATAAGCTACCTGAATTTTTATTAATTTTGCTTACCTTTGATACACCAAGTTTGGTAAAGATTCATTTATTTTTGTTTAAAGTTATTTTTGTTCACAAGATACTTTAAATGCAAAAATTAATTTTAGCCATTTACCTTGAGCCCATTCACCATGGATGACTAGCTGAAGTTTGATAAAAATTCATTAATAAAAATGCTCTTAAAGTTATCATTTTCACAAACCTTTATCTTTCATCCTGACCTTGAACCCAAAGTCACACAATACAAACAAAGTTATTTGCAATGATATTAAGATGTACCTACAGTACAGTGTGTGCAATTTTTTGAAACCCACACATCACAGCGTGGGAATTAATCCCCTCCAGTTCGCTTCTTGATGGATGTATAAATACCTACAAATCACCACGACTCAGCAGGGACACTGATAGAAACTCCAACATGGAGAGGCTGGTTAATATCACTAATTGACATTTGAACAGCCAATGATGGGAACCACACATGGAAAAATTGAGACATCAGGAATGATTTACAACCAGATACCATTTGAAGAATCTGTCATCTTTATTTTGTTTTGAGTCTATGCTCATAAAATAAGTAACAGAAAAGAGTGAAAAGCAACAAACTTTGTAAATTTCAACAATTAATGTATTTCCATAGAATACAAAGTGAAAATGTTAAAAAAAAAGGAAACTTGTGGTATTGCGAATTAAATCCCAAATAATCCTAGAATTACAGACACAAATCCTAATAATAAAAGTTGTAAATAAACTTTAGTGAAAATCCAAATTAAGTCCAATGCTGAAGGTGTTGATGTGCCTGTGGTGACCTGTATTGTATTGTTGTACCAACAGTCTTTTGTTGAAACACAGTAATACAATCCAAGAAGAAATCCATATTTGAAATTTCTGTATAAATCCAAGTCTCTATTTCCAGGAACGTTATCAGAGCACTTTTGTATTTCCAGAGAAAAAATAATTTGAATAATTCCAAATCAAATACTGTACACAACAATAACTTGATTCTGCCCAGATGTTAAAGTATGAATGAATAATTTCTCCAGTAACAAGATTATGTAGTCTTCTGCCCTGACCTCAGGTTACAATTAACAGTTTCTAAAAAAAACCATTATCTAATGGAAAATAACCTTCTAGAAACTTCTTAATGTTTACAAAATAAAATCTTAGTTATAAATAGAAGTCTATTACTAAAATTATAATATAAAATGTGTAGTAAAACAACAGGTAGACCTGGCAATTCATATGGAATTTCCAAAGTTCAAGACACAGATTGGGATAAACATGTTTACTACAAAAACCAAAATCAATAATTCAGGCCAGGTGGAAAATGAACTTAATTTTGGTCAAGGTAAAGTCCAACATATAATGTCACATTTTCAATAGCATATAAGGAAATATAAATAAAAAACTAAAAAAAAAGACCCCAACTAAGTAACAAACAGTGTAGATCAAATATACATGACAATTTTGATTATATATTTGGACAAGAAGCAGTAATGGCAGTCATGAGGCTGAATATACAAAACTCAGAACTAGTTTAATTTGGACTGCATGTGTATTGTAAAGGACTGACCATATAATGTACATTCTTTCTGACAGGGTTACTTTTTCTCTTTCATTACAAGATAAACTTTTTTCAAGAAAAATAACGAATTGAATAATGTCTTCTTTTATATTACAAATCAGAGCAAGGCAATTGTTTTGAAGCACTTACCCCACCCACCCACTGTTCTGAAAATAAAATGGTCTCTCCTTAATAAAGACTTGACTTCAGCAGATGTTTACAGAAATCAAGGCAGTGACCATTCTCAACACTGTTATAAAATAGTGACAAGGAATAGCATCAAAAGATGATGCCAATTTCAGCTTTGAAAAGATGTTTTTGTTGTATGAAGAAATCTAACTTGGTGCATTTTAACAGCCCCAATTATTGCCCCATCATTAATAATGTAAATTTGGTATCTGTTCAGAATTAATCTGAACTCAATTTATTGCTGAAATAAATAATAATGTGGAAACTTGTCAAATCTCAAAAGTTCAGAGATTTTAGTTTCCAACAAATTTAGGACATTCTATGTGTATTGACCACTGCTTCACATGTATGCTATTATTAACTCATTTTTGAAAGGGGAAAATATAAAAACAATTTTTTTATCATCACAGAAAAAAACAATACAGCATATGGAAATGATCATAACCTAAACAAAATACTGATCTTTTTCCTAATATTTTTTTGATGCAGACATTAAAATGTGCAGTTTCCTGTTTCTTATTGTTAACATTTGGTTATTGAGAGAGAGAAAAATGTAAACTAATTTCTTTGAATAGTGTTTGACATATTTCTGTATGTGGCATATTGCTTTCAGCTACAAGTACAGTTGCTGAGTCTGAGTGGATAAAGTTTGACAGACACATCACACGCACACACTCATTTGTCTTTGGAGCATGTGGTTGTAAGTTCGTGCCCACTGGTGAGAAATTTTCTTTCTTTTTTTTCCCTCCATGATACTATAATGTCTAGTATGGCATTACTTTTCTCGCCACTTACAAACTTTTCGAGATTTCAGTTTCTCTATGAATAGAAATATAATTGGGCAAGTTCTAATATTTTAAATCTGAAGATTGACTGAAAATGTTGATGCATCATGCATTGAAAAAGTAGAATTCAGTTAACATTGATAAGCATTTTAGGGTTATTTCTGAAACTCACATTGGTGAAAAATTCAAAACACAAGTAAATCATGAAAAACTTTCATGGCAGGAACATCGTTTTGGCTTCATGTGCATGATGAAACCACTAACTGAAGAAAGTTTGGCAATCAGGAATTATTTAAACTGTTACCAAACCTGCACAAAAAATTCTACAATGTTTCTACTGTTAAGTGCAACTGATTACAATAACTTCCATATTTTGTTGTATATGTAGTATTAATGCAGTTTGCAAGGCACTATCATTACATTAATATTATACAAATTTGATTTGGTATTATATATCATATATTATCTTTGACAGAGCTAGGAAATGTTTATAATTAATTGAATGATCACATATTTTTTAGAATCAGAAAGTAAGCAAATTGATTCCAAAAGAGATAATGACATAGATCTCATTCTCTCTATGAACCTCTTTAGAGCATCCTTTCAGGGGGTCATAGACAGTAAACAATGCCCATATTATTGAGACCACATCCACTTTGCAATGGTCATTGGATGTGACTCTGCGAGAAAGCGTGGTATGCAGAGCTATTTTATATGAGATTCCATGGCAACTCTGTCAGGACGTGCTGAAAAATGGTGGAGGGATTTTTCTTAATCCTTTCCATGCACCCCTAACATGTCTGTGGTTTCAAAGAATCATCTGAGCTTTACTGTATGTATTAAATTTGATCAAGTTTACTTTGTAATATTAAAGTTATTGTGTTTAAAAGCTATCTTTGGTGCACAAAGCTAGTTTTTTATTCTTGAACCTGGAATGATGGAGTGGGGGGTGAGAACTGGTTATCAATTTGTCTGAGATATTATTGAGATATTCTCACATACCATGTTAATAATAGTAATAATAATAATAATAATAATAATAATAATAATAATAATAATACAGTTAAACCCACTTATCTCGACCTCGGTTATCTCAAGAACCCATGTATGTCAAGTGTTTTGGTCCGGTCCCGAAAAAATCCTTTTTTGTTATCCTAATTTTTCCCTGCTTATCTCGACCCTTGTTAAGTCGATAACCCTGTTATTTTGGGAATAAATTTTGGTCTGAAGTAACATGTGGACCCACTTAATTTGACAGAAAAGTAACTTTTAATGTCCATCTTGGAAAAAGTTTACAACAACTGATCCGGCATTTTTGCTACTACTGGTACCTTGAACCACAAGGATGGAAAAAGATCAAATGCTAATCAACCAATCTCATCAATGCATGGTTTATCACTTTCATAGAGTGGAGAAAATTTTATGCTGTAAACAATACTTTCGAGTAAGGAAACTGAATGAATGTATTTCTGACCTTTATGGGAACTGCGTTCATAATGGACAGTGCCACATGTCAACACCAAAACAATACAGTAGGTTAAGTATTGTAAAAATGTGGGACTTGATACTTAATCTCATTTAAAAGACCTCCAATCTTTTTTTCTGCAACCTGGCAAGACTGAATTAATATTTGTATCGTGCATTAGAAATGCCATTTGTTTTTTAAAACAAAACTCCTCATTTTTGCTGCTTCAGATGCATAATCATTGTTATGCAACAGGTTTGACAACTAAACCCTGATATCTTGGGACCCAGTTATGTCGACGATTTTTTGACACCCCTGATGTAATCAAGATAAGCGGGTTTGACTATAATAATAATAATAATAATAACAATAATAACAACAGTAATAATAAAGATTTATTTTATGAGGGCGACACAATCAGTACAAAAACTAATCTCCCTTATGGTCCTCAATTATCTACATATGTACAAGTTAAGCAAACTCCAACAGAACTTGTTCGAGTTGTATTCACAAGCATATGCTAATGGATGGATAACAAATAATAGGTCACTGTATATTAGCTTGACATTCAGGAAGTAAAGCAAAACGTATCAAGATTCATTTGCTGTTTTTCCTTTTACACTAGAGTTTCACTGTACAAATTCTAAAGATATTTATCTTGTTTCTGCCAAATAATTGCAATAAAATATATAAAAACTGAAGGCATACTTTCATTCTTGTTAAGTACAAAAGTTGATGAAATTATGATAGATTAAGAAAAGAATTACCTTGTTTTCTATGAACCTGGCTTTGGAACAATACTCCCTCAGTATTTCTATGGCCTGGAATATGTTCAGAAGAACATGTAGCAAAGAACATGCAAAGACAATGAGAAGACTGTCTTTTTATCACAAAAATCATTATGAATGGAAAAGTTCTGATGGTGCACTAGCATATTATAAGTTTACATTACTACACAAGAAACATACCATATAATTGGGTCATAGGCATATAAAGTCTCCTGGAGTTGACATTATATGCAAACCTATCTTACATTCAGTAAAATGCTGACTGAAACATTAATTGGCTGGATAATATGGAGTGAAGAGTGAAAGACAGATTCCCCTTAAATCTGGTTCGAACTGGGAAAGTAACTGTCTAGAACATTTGTTCAAGAATTGTTTTAACTTTTGGAAAAGGTAACCATATTTTCAGACAGATGGACAGTACATGCATATGCACAAATCTTCAATGTTTTATAACTGCTATCAGATTAATTCAACTAACATTTTGTCATTTTTAAGAACACTCTGATAAAGAATTGCTAATGTTGTAATAATGGCCATATTTTAAAACAGATCAATACAATTTTAAACTACTACAATTGTTTATGGTGATGCCATTTAAAGGTTTTCCTTTTTTAAGTTATAACAGCCATAATTCATTGCTTTGTCAGTATTTGTATGATTTGAAAGATCCATTACTAGTATGCTCTCAAATTTGATTAAAACTGGTGGAGCGTTCTTCAGTAATGAAGTTATTTAAAGATTATTTTCCTCTTAGTAATGGATGTCATATTGGTACAAATATGAAAGATGTTTTTGACAGAGTGGGATAGGGATCATTTTAACCTTATTTGGAGAAGAAGTTTTGTGAAGCAGTTTAAATACCGAGGGTTGGTACCATAGACAATAAAAAATGACCACATATATATATATATATATATATATATATATATATATATATATATATATATATATAAGATTAATATGGGAAATTCATTTGAGAAGAGAAACTGCTGTTTACAACAAGAAATTAAAACTTAGACTTTGAGCATTTGGCAGACATACCTTTGGTGTGACTTTATTCTTGACAGCATCTCGAAGTATGGACATTGTAATTTCTCTATGCAAGGCTAGGCAAAGCAGAACCTCCTTTCTGTTCTCTGGAATCTTCATGTCCTAGTAGAATATAAAAGTCACAAATAATACATAGCAAATAACAATCTTTCCAGATGCATCAGATCTTTGAAAGAACACTTTTGCCAAAGAAAAATTCCAGCAGTAACATGACAAAGCACAGTTCAGCAAATATGAGAAACTGGGAAATCACGTTTGAGAGCTACAGATCAGATCCATTTTTCAAAGTAGACACAAACAAAAAACCAAATATAAGCACAAAAATGTAAACAAAACATTTATTTACATACTGTTGTACCATTTACAAATCAGGTTATTTCAGTTTGGCATGAACACTATTTAGTGTTTAACTTGCCCACTTGTGACCTCTTTTACTGACCACTTGAACCTTGTTATGAATACTATTGTCTAAGAAACAATAAAACTACCTTAAATTATGCTAGATATTCAAAGATGCGATCAAATACTGCAGGCAACCAAGTGAAAGGTGTATCCACTGAACTCAATACTTTTTTTTTGATATATGTAATTCATTATAGAGAAGCGAGTTCCAAAGTGATAAACATGCATTTATTATAATAAAAAATATTACTTCTGAAAGCAGTGTGAGTACAATGACTATTCAACATGCATATCTCCTGATGATGACCATAATATGAATGAAGTTTTACAGCAATCCACTAAAAATTAATAGCACAGATGTGCTTTACTCTGACATAGACAGCATCTAGCTGTCCATGAAAAAAGAGCAATATTCTTACAAAAATTACAGGAGCATATTTGCCAATATTAACATGTTTAGAGGATATGTACCAAATTTCACAGTGATCAATACAAAAAATGGCAATACAAATTGTATTTACATGATTAGGGCAACAAGTCTTAAGAAAGCTGTGAGATCACAATGATGACCATTAAATATGCAAGGTTTGACACTGATCCATAAAAGGACACAATTCATTCACAAGATTCTGTCACTTGCTACATCAGGCTCCAAGACAAAAATAGCAATTACTACTAGCAAAATTCACAAGAACAAAGTCATTTGTTGAAATATGCACATTTAGATGATGACCATACCACTTCACAAGCTTCAGGGCAATTCTATGGAAACTGTGAGATTAGTTACATTCACAAGATTTTGTCATACATAACATTCAGCTGCAAGAAAAGAGCAATAACTCTATAAAAAAAACCTATGGATGCTAAGTGATCTGTCAATACATTTACACATCCAGCTTGAAGTCAAAAAAGGCAACAACTGTAACAATCTCAGTGATTGCAGATGCTGATTATAATATATACCAAGTTTCACTGCAATCCATCTACAAGAGTACCATGAATGGCACATTATATGCCAGTCTCATGTTTAATAGTCCTCTATGCAGAAATCACTATCCTTTTTTTAACCCAGTGACCTTGACCTTTAGATCCCAAAAGCAACATATTTCTTCCTTGCATCAAGTGTGAAAACTATCAATATGTTTAGCCTAGGCCTGTTATGTAGACCTAATGTTTATGAGGGGAAGCCAATTTTATTCTTTTAGTCAAAGTGACATCGTCATTTGATTCTTTTATCCCAAAATCAATACCACAAGTGCAAGCTATCCACAAAATTTAGTAACATTAGGTGGTGAAGAACTAGAATCATGGTGCAGAAACAGTTTTTCTTCTTGTGGTCAGTGACTTTTTGACAACAAAACTGATAGGATTTTTTCTTACTCCAAGTACAAGCATGCACCACACATAAAATTTGGTTCCTGTTGATGGCTGACAATGAGTTATTGTGCAAAAGCAAAACTGGTAACAGAATAGATGCATAGACAACTTCATAACAAAATAAATTTGGCTTTTCGGCAGGAATATCATAAACTTTATTATGATGACAACAATGTATTGAATATCATTTATTAGTCAACTATAAATAATCACCATGGTACAAAAAATTATTTCAATACCAATATTATCACAGGACTTCTGTCTTTATTATCCTTGAATGCTCTAATTTCCTGACAGAATATATTTTAAAAATTTCCAGTCCACCATCTTATTATGTGTGCAAACATTTCTCTAACCAAACTCCTATCACATTATCTGCTTTTATCATTAGGGTCAAAAGAATTTGTTTGCTGGATGGTGGGAAAACAGCCATGTTATCACAGCAGAAATGTAAGTTGCCTTTCTGACAATGTGACAGGTTTTAGTTCAATATTTTCATCCATATGTCTGTGAATTAAAGCCATCTTGTATAAAAAACGTTGATCTTTGGAGAGAAATACAAGTTATATCCCATTTCATTAGGGTCAGTGGTCATTCAACATCGAAAAACTTGTCTGTAAAGGCAGGTGAGTTTCAGCTGTAACTTGCTAAATATAGTCATATAGGGTTTCTTTTAATTCACTATTCATCATAGGCCTCTCACATTAGGCAAATGTCTTTTGATCTAACTGAGCTGAGGAACTGGCAAGTATGAACAGGTGTTTATAACATGAATTTATACAATCTGATCAACCAGAGAGTTAGTCCTCTATTTCATGATCATAAGTAAGTCATCAATTAAAGTGTATGTCAATGTGGTAATTTACATGTAGGTGCATTTACAAATCTTAAATATTATTTTATAGTTTTAAAATTTAATGCACATATATTTTAATCAAAGTCTATTCAATCCTGATTATTGAATGCTCTGCACTTTAAATTTCATTAAGAAACTTCTAGATGAAAATAACTTACCACTATGGACTTTTATAATGTTGGCCCAGTACTAAACTGGGTCAAGAAGAAAGCATGTTGTCTAATTATCATATATAGGGTTGCAGTACACATATTTTTTCAGCATGTAAAGCTTTCATTGTGACATTACAACATGTGACATTCAATCCAGTTTGTACTGGATCACACTTTTAGGTTGACTTCATCCAAAAATGTCCACACACTTTAACATTGAGTTTTGCCATATGTGTTTCTTGAGGCATGTAAATAATGACCCTCGAAAGGAATATGGATGTATGATGATCTAAATGAATCACTATTTAATGGTATATGTAATAAAATTCTAAAAAATGACAACAATTACTGAAACAGTTGGTACTGAATGCATGCATGACCTGTATGATGTTTTTACTATAATATTGTTTGAGTGTTTTGCCATGGTGCATAAAACAGATCAGTAAGTTTTTTTTAGAAGACAGTGATGATTTAATTTATTGGATGTTGGCAGGATACAGTAATTTTGTGTGGAACATAGATTTTTTGGAGAACAACAATATGTGTATTTTATCATTTCTTGAATAGTGCATATTTCATTAAAAAAATCTTTTGATAAAATAATAGTAATAATATTAATAATAGTTATTTAATGTAATCAAATGATGCTTACACAAATAATGGATTCCTACCAAGCCTATTGTGCAAAGTCCATTCAGCAGACATGCCCACAATGTCAGTCTCAACTATCAGTCAATCAGATATGGGAAAGAGGGTGCATGCTAAGAAGCCAGACAGCCATCGGTCAGTTACATGTGACATTGTGGAGAGTGGACAGGCTATTATTGCTGATCCTCCACTGCTTCAACCACCATCTGCAGTTCTATCACATTTGGCTCATCCTCTGCTTTCATGCCATTTTCTAATTTTCCATTAGCACACTAATTTCAAACAGTGTTGATACAGCAAAACACAAATATTAATACCAATACTGGTTGTTAGGACTGGCATGAAAACTGAAGCAAATACAGGTTGTTAGGACTTGCATAAAAACTGAAGCAATATACATGCTAGTAAATATCTATGGTAAACAACAATGATGGACATTTCACTTCGTGGTGGGTAGTATTTAATCTGCACATAACATTTTAAAATCCAACCAACTGTAGATACATGTAATGTGTAATGAATACAGTCCAGAAATGGATAAACACAGTACATAAATGCATTTCTGAATGGGATTAGTGGTACAGAAATGTAAAAATATTTGATTTCACACCAGTGTACTGCAAACATCCCAAGTTTCCAACATTATCCGTAGATTATCAATATTTTTGTATGTTGCACTTATGATAAATCAAATTTTCAGTAAAAAAGGTTGACTTATAAGCAGAGTGTGAAACTTGTGAAAAATCCTGCAGCCCACAGGACAAGAAACCTGAAAATACTAAAGGTTCTGTCCAGAACCAACTGGTCCTACATTTCATCTTATGAGATGACAAATGTAGTCAATGGCTCAACGATAAATACTGGTAGACATGAATATAAGCTGTAACTAATGTTACTTATATAATGTTACATGGAACACAAAGAAAAACAATAGAGAACATTTATATCATATGTCAGATTTATTACATATTACAAATTCAGCACAAAGCAATAAACAATTACTGACCAGGACAATGATGCTTACTGTCCAGCTGATCCAGATCCATACATAAGTCAGCTAAAGGCTGGGCATCATAATCTAACCAATGATGACCAGTCTGAATTGTAGTCTGAATAAGAATCAGGATTGATTCATCATCAATGACAGTTGTCAGACCGAGACCCATCCTAAAAAGATGAGTCTGTGGTATCCAATGTACATATGGTCATGAAATTAAGTAAGTGAAAAGAGGAGTTCCAGAGGTGGATTGCTGGAACTGTAACTGGATCAAATGCATTCACATCAGCAGAATGTTGCTTAATAGTTATAGTTTGTTTAGCTTAACATCATGAATGATACTTTGTTCAGTGAAGTGTACACAAATTTACCTAATTTAAATATCTGCATCTAGTTTTTCTTAGGGCTAATTTGTATTTTTACTTAATGCATGCTTGTGATATAATTTGTCTATTGAGTAGACTATGTCTGTGTACCTGTGGTATGCCACAGCTCCCATAACTGCTTACCTGTATCAAAATGAACTCTTTCATAACTCCAGGGCCAACAAGGCTAATTACATGTACACATACCACCATTTTCAAAAAGAATTCTATAATTTTAGCTGCATTATGAGAGGCTCACATGAAATTCACTAAGCTACAGTCTCAGATATCATTTGCAATGCTGAGCTGAATGAACTATAACAGCATTGTCATGGTCTTAGCATGCATCCTGTTTCCATATTTCAAGTGAATTCTGTTACCCAGCTATCATTTTCATTTAATAGTGTCATATTTCTTTTCGACAGTTCTTTTTTTCTTGGTTGTGTTTGGTGTTTCAACCTCTGGTGACTTCCAGGTATCCATACATGCAGAAAAGTCTTTATTTGGACTTACAAGCATCTGGTTCATGCAGATTAAATATGAGTTGCGTATCTTCTCATATCACTGTTATTTATTTTTCACTTAGTTCTTAATATTTCTTTTAATATCATACAAAACATATCATTTATCGATTACAGTAAAAAACTGTTATGAGCGACCTCTGCTATGAGCGACCACCTGTCATGTCCGACCACAATCGTAATGCACGGATCGATTTTATTATATAAATGCTCTGCTATGAGCGACCACCTGCTGAACGCGACCAGTGACCGTGATATCTTGGCAAAATATGCATTTCGACACTGCTATGAACGACCGCATCGCAAAAAAATGAGGATAAACTCCACCAACCTTTATTTAATCCCTGTAAGTACGACAGCTCATACCGTTAAAAATATAAAAAAAATTAAAAAAAAAAATAGGCTGGCTACCGATACCTGAATGTTTAGCCAGGCTTATTATGTTTTATAGTTTCTGTCGTAAACCAGACTAAAGTATATGTAGATTATTTCCTATTCTGGTTCCCTGCTTCATGTGCTCCCTGTGTTGTTCTCTGTTATTCATATAGGGGTAAGGAACTGAGAAAGCATACAGAGGAGGGAACCAGACCAATTATTCCGCACTTAACCTGCTTCCCGGCCTTTGTAGGACCTGGTATCCCTATGATGATTGTATCGCGAGAACAGACAGATACCAGTGACCTTTATGTAATCAATTATTACAACGACTGCTTGATTAGTATCGATTGTTCTGATCAAAAACAAACATAAAAGGAATATTAAAAAAAGAATTGTTTCTACTGGTGATAGATGCTACAGTCCATAAACCAGGCTAATGTACATGTCATGAAATTCCGCTGAAGTGCCAAATTTGACGTAGTGATCGCGTATATTGTTTGTCTCGAATTAATCGGTATTGCCGGGGGTGAATAAGATCATTGTCTATTAAACCAGCAAGAGAAAATCATTTGTGGGATTTGATTGATAGTGCTCAAGACTTGTGATGTTTGTCTCCCCCCCCCATGTTAAGTGCTGACATCCTAATCACAGAGCTGTCGTCTATTCAAGTTGGAGCGACAGGGTTACACGCTTTGCTTATAGAATTAATCCCTGTATGTGATCCTTGAATGAATCTGTTGACTTTTGTCACTGAGTAAATGGTCCTGTTTCTGGATGAGATAATTGTTTCTTTTTATTTCATTAATTGTTAGATATGCGATGCACATGTATAGATTTTTCATATTTTCCCACAGCCACTGTCTTTACGTTCGATATTACAGCTGAGCACTAATAATGTTAACACCTAGAATTTTAATAACAATGGACAAACCTCCAACTAAAAAGAGACACATTTTAAGGCTGTAGAAATAATTATTGTAACTGAAAGAAGTGAAAAAGTGCAGACCACTCGCAAAAAAGCGGTTTAAACGTCGGTTAAACAAATTTAGGTTGTTATAAAGGAAAACGAGTAATTCAAAAACGATATCATATGCTAAAATATGTGATCTTCAAATGTAAATGTGATTTCATGTTTAGTGATAGAAGTATATCTTTATTGCTGTATAATTTTGTTTTTAGATGAATGCATACAATATTTTAGCAAGAACTATTAATAAAGAATAGAATATATGTACAGTGATTGTGGTTATTTTTCTTAAATTGTTCTGAAACTGGACCTTGGAAACTGGTATTTTTGTACAAACCTGCTATGAAAGACCACCTGTCTTGAGAGACCGCTTTTTCTTGGCAGAAGGGGCGGTCTCTCATAACAGGTTTTACTGTATATCTACTCCATATGCCTAAAAATCCAACTGGCCAAATGGACTGGCAACTCATTTACTGCACCAGCCCACCATGAAATTGACTGGCACTGGACCACTGCACTGGTGGCATTTTTGAACACTGCTTATAAGCGAGTATATGCAGTACTATATTTTCGTTTAGAACCAATCAGATATCATAAGAAGTCTCTGAGTGAAAACAACATGTTAAAATAACCATCTGTTTTGGAAAAGCAGTGATAACAAGATTTTCAAAATGTATCATGCTGGCCATACTGGATATTTGGTCAGGACCATTTTCCTTAAGGACCAACTAACCCTCATAAGAAGTCTTTAGGTAAAAACCCTACGTCAAAACAATCATCTATTCAAGAAAAACAGCAATAATAACATTGTCAAGACATACTGGATGTAAGATCAGCACCATTTCATTTAGGAACTAAGAACGTCATTTAAGAGGATTCGTGATAAAATGTTCAAAATGGTTGCTACATTGCTACTTTATATCAGTACCATGGCTATTTAGGACAAACTAGACATCATTATAAGTCTTTTAGTGAAAGCTCAGGAGGAGTAGTGATAACAAGATTTTCAAGGTGGTCATACTGGATGTCTGAAAGGTACTTTTTTATTGAGGAGAAAATAAGTATCAGAAGAAGTCTCTTTGTGAAAACTCAATATTAATATGACCACTCATTCAGAAGTATCAGCTTTGACAAGATCAAATAATAACCCTTAACAGGATATAAATATTACCTGGACTGCCTTATCTAGCTGGTCAACATCTTCTCCAAGTACCACTTTGGTAATGGTTTCTCTGATATCAATGTAGTGTGGTCCACACACTATGTACCTGTCCAATACCTCTCTCACCTGGGCAGGAAAATAAAATAAAGAATATGGTTTATACTCATTTCATGTAGTTGATACTTGAATAATATATATATATATATATATATATATATATATATATATATATATATATATATAGATATATATATATATATATTAGGCTCAGATCTTTCTAAGAATCACACATACCATCTTCACAAGTCTAGGTTCCCAATGTTAGTCTATCTACACCTTGGTGGATCAAACATATTTCAGTGCATTGGGTCTATGAATTTCACTGGATGCAGTGGCAAGCCACCTCATCCAATCAAAATCAAATTTTTTAAATTTGAACACTTTCTCCATGACTGAGACAATGGGTGCACACAACTAGACGGGACTCATAAAGAGCCGATTTTCCACTGCCAGTCAGTGTTTGCACAAATACATCCTTTTCTTCAAATGCACATGTAATGGCTTCTTTCTGGCATGTAGTCACACTTTTGATATTAAACTTTGAAGTCAACTGCGTCCACCATTTTTGGCCACTGCTGTTAGATGCTATTGGTTAGGTGGCATTACATACTAAGGGAGGAAACCTGTGAAACCAACAGATGTCGCTAGTACAAAACACTCAAATATTTGATCGATCTGCCAAGGTGTAGATAGGCTAACATACTGAAACCTTGGCTTGCAAAGATGCCCATATACAGACCATAATATGTTATTTTTTATGAAAATGCATTCACTTCAAATAGCTAATGATACTGAACTTCAGGATTTTGGTGATTATGAAAAATGTGTATCATATTAAAAGCCTATGTGTTCCCGTCAAAAGTTGAGATACATAATTTTAAATATGTTGCACAAATATTGTAATGTTTTGAGTTTTTGTGTCAATCATAAATCAATCAATATTGTAGGGAAAATAGTGCCATCTATACAAAGACACATACTTGGACATAACTATGTCATTTAAGATGAAAATCAGTTTAAAGTTTTGTCAAATACATTGAGTACAATATATTAACTTTTCAGGCAGTTATAATGCAACATTTGCACACTAAAAACAAAAGAAGTATCCACATATTTAAAATGAAAAGAACTTAGATGTGAGTGAATTAAAATCCATTTTTTTAGAACAGGATTGCATATCTACCAACAGATCTGATATTTTCATATTTACTGCCAAAAAATGTTTATAAAATTCTGTAAAGAGTAAAAAAATTCCACAAAGTTAAAAATTCCTAGAAAAATCATCTGCTCTGAAATTCAGTTTGTAAAAAATCTGAAATGTGCAGCAAGAAAAAGGTAAGTGTGCTCAGCTTGCAAATATCACTGATCTTAAATAAAACATCAAAGGATGCTAGGTTGATAATAAATCTGAGATGTTTATAATAAAAAGGATGGGTACCTGCTGATGTATCTGGACAAAAACTGTTCTCTTTTTGATAGATGAAACAACATTAAGTAAGAAAGCATGTAATACATGTACTGGTGATACTAAGAAATATGAAAGGAAAGTATGCCTCGGTTAATACATGTATTAACAATGGTCGCAGACCCCCAAAGTGATTAATTTTGCCAAATCTGCATTTCTTCTCCATTTCATTTGCATTTGAACTCATTTTTGTCTATGCTGTATTTACATTCATTCACAAAGTCACTTCAGCTGTCATCTTGTAAGTTTTTGTTAAATGATGAACTTGACCTCTGAGGCAGAGGTGTTACTGTGGTGCACAACATGCTGTTTATAATCATGAAAACAGATTATGGAGTTAAATTTTCTCTTGCTGTGACCCTGACCTTTGAATTAGGAACCAAATGATGTTACACTGTATATTGCTTACCTGAAAATTTTCTACACTCTGACAGGCAATGTTTCATTAAAATCTCTGCAAGGCTTGCAAAGTTATTGGTCAGATAAATGCGCATATAGTTGCAATTTACCCTTGCTGTAACCTTGACTTTTAAGGAAGGGGAAGAGGCTGTGGTATGGGACATGCCATCATGCCATGCTGTATATAAGTAACTTTTAAACTTTGCTTTTGTTTGAAAAGTTACAGCCCACACAAGGACATAGGTCTTCTAGTTACATTTTCCCCTCAATCGGCTTGACCTTACTGTAGGGGTTATGACTGTACTATGTGACACACCATCTAGTCATAAGATATTTCAGGTTAAGTTCATATAAATATTGTCTGTTTTGTCATCTTGGCCTTAAAGAAAGGATGTGAATGTAATGTGCAATACAATACCTATTTATGATGTATATTTGAACATAGTTTCATGAAAATCACTTAAATGCTTCAAAAGTTACAGACAAGAAAATCTATAGTCACAATCTTGTGGTTGGAGTTGTGACTACAGTATGCAGCAAACCATCATATTTAGTCAATCCATCATGAATATTTCAGCTCATTTTCATTAAAATATTTTCAATGGTATAATCAATGGTATGGAGAAAAAACAGGTCACTAAATTGACCTTTCTCCTTGCTATGACCTTGATCTTGAGGTTGATGATAAAACAGTTGTGTTTCATACACCCTCAAGTCATGATGTATACGCAGGTGAAATTTCATTAAATATATTCAATTCAAAATGTATAGTCTGAACAAGTAAACAAATGAAATACTTGCATTTTGCCTTTCTGTAACCTTGACCTTGAAGTTATTGGAACCAGACAATTGTACCCAACACAGTCTAGTTATCATATGCATCAAACAGTACACACTCAGGCCATTCCAATAAAGAGTTGAAAAACACCTCAAAAATATTTGAGAAGTCCTAATTGCATATAGATGTACCATGTTTACCAAATGCCATCACATATTACCGAGCTAATGATGACTTATTAATTAAAATGAGTACTTTTTGGTCGAAATGCAAGTATCTCTTTTCAAATGTGAATCTGTTAGAAATCTTTCTTTAAATTAACTTGTGAAAATAATTTTTTAAGTGTATATGCTTTTGGCATGGTACTATTTTACCTGGTGAACTTAAATGACCAAGTTCTCCACTATTTTCTGACAATTTCCTCGTTTTATGCTGTATCACTCCAATGAAGTACTTTGAGTTGCAGTTTTAGTAGGAAATAATTTTTCTTCTTTCAACCAATATGACCTTGATTGACCTTGAAATTGATAGGGTTCTTCCTTACACCATGTGAAAGCCATGCACAAAGTAAAACAACTGCAAACTGAAGAAATCATGTTATTGTGCAGAAACCATTTTTTCTTCTTTCAGCCAGAGTGACCATGACCTATAATCTTTTTACCCTGAAAATGATTGAGTTCTGTGATGTATCAACTGAAAGTCATCCAAAAAGTTTTTCTTTTTTCATCCCTGCACCAGGAGAATGCTATCCACAAAGTTTGGTAACTGTAGATGGTGGAGAGCTTGAGTCAATGTGCAGAAAACATTTTCCTTCTTTCAATCACAGCATCCTTGACCTTTTAACATTTTAATCTCAAGGAGATAGGGTTCTTCTTTACCCCATGTGCAAGGCATCCATAAAGTTTGGTGACTGTTATTGGTGGAAGATTAAATTTATTTTGTGGAAACCAAATTGGCAACAGGTGGACAAACAGATGGATGGATGGAAAACATCACAACATAATACGCTCCACCTTATGGTAGTTGTATAGAAATTCAAACTCAGGAGATGTGGATTTTATAAGAATTTGACCAGTTTAGGATTGAGAGTGGAGAAAGTAAAAGCTATGGTCAAAATTAAAATTGAAATGGGTGCAGAGACATTTGAACCAATTAGAATGGTGATGAGAAGAAGGTAATGCTACAATCAAACAGGACAGGAGGGGCACTATAAACTGCATTAGGTCAGTGCCACATAAAGGTGTTATCTTGCATTGATCCAGAGGAACTATCAGATAAGCTCAAGTGAAATGAGTATTAAATTTGACATAAAAAAGTTGCACAATAACCAATTTGCATTTACTGGTAGGTGTGGACTATGAAAGATCAGACACAATAATAATAATAATAATAATAATAATAATAATAATGATAAAGACTTTATTTAAAGAAGAAGCTCATTTGATCAACTGACCAATCTTCCATGAGGCCCTCTACAATGGCATTTGTATAAATATATACATATACAATGCACAATTTTTACAAGATGAGGTGTCTTTAGACAACAAATGATATCAATACGTATGCAACTAAAGGGAAAGGGCAAGCAGAAAGAGCATGGTTAAAAACCCATTTGAAATACAGATTTCCTCTGGATAGACTGATTAACTGTCAACTCTCAAAAGAGAAGAATCAATAAGGCCTGCATGTGGCAAAGGTGTTGCAAAGATTGATTTCTTGGGACCTGAAAGCATTGTCGCAGAAATGACTCCCATTAAAACATTGGGACCTCTTCTATATCTTTATTAGAAAGGTCCACACTTCATTCTTCATTACTGAATTCCAAATGTGAGGCCATTATTTCTAATACATCTTCTGGGTTGTCCACTAAGCCTTAGGAGACAATCAATCTTCCTCTGAAGGCATCATAACTAGCAAGGCATCTTTTTTCTTTCAAGTTCAACTTGGAGATAATTGGAGAGCATCTGATTATCCCCACCCTCAGTAAGAAGTGTAAAAAATGAGATGTTCATTCAATGATTTTTTTTAAAAACTCTCTGAGAAATTAACCTATGTAGCTGTCGCAATAATATAGTAAAAATCTAATTGGCTTTGAGAGAAAACTAGTATAGATGGCCCATGTGTAAATTCTTGTAAGCGTACAGTATTTGGTCATATAATCACATCAATATTATATAAGTGTCATAGTGGCACTGGGCATCATCTCGGGTTAATTTTTCATGTCAGTTTTCTAATGTGAAATTAGTCTATTATTATTATTATTATTATTATTATTAACATCATTATTATTACCTTTCCTGTAGTTTCTTGGTACACAATCCATCTCAGATATTCAACATCTGTTTTAGTGCATATTGCCTCATAACTGTCAACTCCATAACAGCGGCACAGATACTTGATAAAAAATATCCTGTGAAATATATAAGAAAAAAGAACTGACAGAAGAAAACAAAAGCCTAATTGTAATTTGTGCAAATATAGGAACTTTACACTGTCAGTGTTCATCATAATCACTGTTTGATGATGAAGATAAGCCAGGAAGTTAAGCTGGTCACAGTGGACTACTTTTTATGCTGTACCATAGTGCTCCCCAGGACAAATGCATATAAATTAAGTTTCACGACTTTAATGCAACAATGTCAGAGAAACATTGAACAGTCTATGGTGTGTTAAAGGAATACACCATGTATATATATATATATATATATATATACATATATATATTCATGAGTGTTAATGAAAACTGACTTCCGACTTAAATATAAAATGTGTAATTAGTTGCTGAAGTTTAGAAAAAAAGTGTCACAGGGACCAATTTCTCATGAGGTGGCATAGCAACCTGAAATTTCAAAACCCCTTCATTTTAATGGTTCATTTTAATGAGTTCTCAATGCTTCACTCAAGCAAATTTGTAATTGATGAATAAAGAGTTTTACCCCTAAAATATTTCAAGTAGTTAAATCTACCAGTTTACATCTACATATCTGCCAGATTCCTAGACAGTGAGGGTGGTATTTTGTGGTCCCATTGAGGGTGTGAGAGTGGTGTTCATTGTGTGTGATGCACATAATTTACATTTTTTTTAAAGAATATTATTATTATGCTGTAACATGGCAAACTACATGAATGTAAGCATAAACAAAACTTTTAATAAATTTATACACTCCAAGTTTTTTCCGATTGTTTGTATGACCAACCATTCATTCCCCTTATTTTATTGCATAATTTTTTAAACTCTATACTCACCTTTTAATTATCAATGAGAAATTCTGACAAATCATTTTAAGAAGTCACAAATCATCAAAAAGAAGTAAAGTGGTTAGATTACACCAACTATAAAAAAGGGATTATAAAGAATCATATTTGAATTCAAATCACATCAGATTCAAATGTGACAGACACCTTAAATAATCTAGTTTAAATATCTGAGGAGTTAATTTATTCATATTGAGTTATGGTCTACATTATCATAATGGAGGGATGACAATGATTGAGATGGATCAGACAGATAATCTTTGAGTGGGTGCTACTCCTCAATATTCATCCTCACACAGCATGTGTGGTTCATTAAAGTCATGCAAGAATTGTTCAGTCAATTGATGTTTAACAATAACCTTTGTCTAATCAGATATGGCTACCTACTCTGAGAACATGGAAGGAGAGTATCCATAACACTGAGCTGTGTGAGCTGTTATGCATATTTAATTTATATTGTGTGCTTGACCTTTGTCTGTGATTGAGGTACAGAGTTTCAGCCTTCCGGACTATTTTCATGCAATGTTTACCAGATTTTTGCCATGGTTCTTGGTGGTAAACAAGAGGTCAGTTACAATTTAAGTTCATGGATCTAACCTTGCATAATAGTTAGTGAATTTTTCCATTAGTTTTTCTGAAAATCTAGTGGGTCATTGGTCACATGACAGTTTGTATATAAAGATTGGTAAACAATTGTTAATTCCTCTTTCATATCAGTCTTTGGAAATTTATGATTAGAGTTTTTAGCTGTTTTGATATAATTTGAGAGAAATGATTTATTTAAATTATTCATTGGAATTACAAAGTACACACTGACATTTTGGACTAAAACAATACTTTGGGATTACTGTGCAATTCATTTAAAGACATTCTGGATTATATCATTGTAATACATAAAGACTATTGGTACATCAACACATTTGAGACTACAAACACAACAGCACATTCCAGATTATTGGAATTCATTTTGAACATTCTATACTTTTTGACTTTTGATAGAATATTCAGATTATTTAGAATTTAATTGACAATATGTCTTTTAAATTTTCAATCTTTATGCTAGGGAAATAAATGATTTGCTGAATTTTAGTAAATTTGTTAGTTTCACTTCTTTCTGTTACTTCATTTAAGACAACAGAGTCATAACAGTTCTATCTAACCACATAACCAATGTACTACATCAATTTATCCAGCATAATACTTGGAACACAAGAATGCTTATCCTGTTTTAATGCATTTAAGAAAATTGTGTGAAGTAAAAAACACACTATCCTGTCAAGCCTAGCATTATGAAATGCTTTGTGCTGTTAAAAAAGTAAAAGTCACCAACATTTTCAGACTTTTTATCATGGAATCATCAAGCAAATTCAACTGTATTAATTAGCAATGATATCATTGTACTCACTTTGGCCACTTGCAGTCTCCTTCACACAGGGTTGCAGCTTTGTCTATCAGCTCTTGTTGTTGGGGAGTGACCACCTGCCCCTGCTTCAGTACAGTCTCATGAATGTGCTTTGCAGTTATGGCCAGGCCAACTCTGGCTTTGGCTATGCCATACAATCTCTCTACCATGTCTGGACCATTTTTTATTAACTGCTCAGCATCAGTCAAATAGGTAGCTCCCAAGTTAATCTCATTATCTTCTGTACAGTCCATGTAAAATGAGTCCTGCCATTTGTAAAGAGGATGATGTTATTGTGGTAGACTACCATATCTGCTGGGAAATCATATATGTTGGGCAACAATCAATTAATTTCTAAAGTAATTTTTTTGTGCACTGTATGATCTGGGACGTAACATAAATTTGCATATAAACCAAGATATGCACTGCATGTTTTATTATGGTATTCATTACATGATACTAATATATATGTTTATTTGGATTTTAATAATTTTAGATATTAAATTTAAAACTACTTGCTGCTGACTTGAGTGTCCATCAATGTTGCTTACCCTCAAGTGTTTACTAGTAATTGTATTGCTTCCATTTTCATGCAAGTCCAAACAACTTGTATTTGTATTATATCTTTGTGTTCTACTGTACACTGTTTGATACAATAAAAAGTCTAATTTGATTTATATTTGGCTTTGTTGTAATTCAGGTCTAATTCCCATGTAACATTTCCTAAGTTATCAATAAAAATTCAGATCTGATTTATATTTGGCTCTTTTGTAACTCAGGTCTAATTCTCATTTAACATTTCCTAAGTGATCTGCCAGTGCAAACTCTTTAGCTTGTAATGGCAGAATTTGATTTGTTTTCCCAACACACTGATCAAGCTGTAAATTTTATACTTGCTCAGTACCAAGTAGTCCTATATTCAGTTAACAGTTTATCTGAACTTCCTGTGATCATGTGCATTACTGAAACCTATTGTTATGGCTTATGCTTTAATAGATTTCACAGCGTATGATCAGTGCATCACTTACAGAGCCCCAACTCAATTTCAATTTACTTCAGAAATTCCTTTGAATACAAGTAAAAAGAATCCAAGAACAGCTAATCTAAATCAGCCTACTTTGTATATAAAATATCAGCATACTTGAATCTGATTTATGTTAAAAACTTGCTGTTTTATTACAGCATGAAGAGAATACATATTATGGCTAAAATGCACTTGCTTTGTTTTCAATCCCTTTGAAACATAAAATAAATGCCAATAAAACTCATTTAGGAGCCAATTTATTTATCAAAATATGTAAATGTACTGGTTTGAAATCCTAGTTCTGTCACATGTATGAAAGCTAATCTGTATTCTTTTCACCTTCATTTTCTTACCTCTAAACACTGTACAACCAGTTGACTTAACTGTACCATGTGTGTCTCCCTGTCTTTATTATCTGGACCAATCACCACCTTTGCCTTACTGAAGTACTTCTCAAGATTAGTATGTACTTCCTTCTCACTGGAAGAGAAATATTATGCATTTGTAATTTCAAGAAGAGAGACTGCAAAAAGAAATAGAAATCTGCTATTAATCTGTATTCTGTACATGTCAGAATGATAACATTAAAAAAACAAGTGTTCGTAAGATACATATACCCATTCTCCCCCCCCCACACACACACATCGGCCACTCTGGAGATAAGATCAGACCCAAGGACCAATCTTCATTGCATATCTGAATTCAACTGCTCATGCCAAGTAAGTTTATATGCATTTTATAGGGTTGGAAGAGGCTCAGATCCTGTGTGTATAGATTTACCCTGAGGTCAGTGTTAGTTGTATGTGTAAATGGTCAATGAGTATATACCTCTGGTGGGGATCTCAATAATTTCAAAGCACTGACCTGATAGCAAATCCATGGGGGTTATGTATGGACTCTGAGGTCAATTTCATTTTGCTATATTAATTTGTCTTTTCATGCCCAGCAAATTTTATAGGTTTATAAGGTGTGACTCTTAACAGTTTGTATTTTATAACCCAAGAACTAGGTCTCTGGGATGAGCTGAACATTGGTGGTAAATGTGTATTTGTGTGCAGTGATGGACTCAAGGGCCAATATCAGTTGTATGTAAAACTTTTTCATTTCATGCCCATTTAGTTAAAGACTGAGGATCTAAATAGTTTCTACACTGTAGACCAGGGGCTGTGAATGCCCTCAGGTATGACTTAGAGGTCCCATTCAAAAGCCTATCAGACATTTTCTGGCACTTTGGTCTGTACCCACCAACAAAAAAATTCCAGGTACATTAATTTTATAATTTTAAGTTATTGTAAATTGATGCAAAACAACCTTCACAACTTAGTCCCAACCCCAGGTGCTGCATCAAAATTTAAAAACCTGTCATACCTGCCATAACATATGTCACGCTAGAAACACTTTTTTTCATACTCCAAAGCCTCATGACATGGTAGTGTTTTAAAAAACAGGATTTCCAATAATCCTAAAAAGAAACCCTCAAAACAACGACCTCAATATATGCCTGAAACATGGAGAATACTAAACAGTGAACAGTTCTGTTTAAAGCTCTTGTAAAACTATCCTTCGGGATGTTTTTACAGTTAATCATCATAGAGGTAATTAAAAGGTAAGGTGGTCAGGTATATTACAACCATCATTTCATGTATTACTTAACTGACCAACAATAACTAGGTGTTATGTCCAGTCCAATTATGTCCTTCAAAGGCTGCTATAATAGGAGCCCATTAAACTAATTTACATAGGTAAAATACACAAAGTGGAACAACCCAACTCATTTGTATGCATGGTCTTCAGCCAACTTCTTTTAAATTACCATCACCTCCTCCTGTACATCTTAACGGCAATGCTCTTACATATGTCGACAGTTATATGTATTTGGGTCATATTTTGAAATCCAATCAGTCAGATAATGAAGATATGATGAGACATTATTGATATTTGTGTACTTGAACAAACATGCTTCTGTGCAAATTTAAGAATTGTTCATTGAGTATCAAAATTAGATTATTCAAATCTTATTGCTGCACTATGTATTGTGCTCCACTGTGGACAAACTTTAGTGAATGTATGAAAAGAAAACTAGTAATTGGTTATAATAATAGTCTTCGTTTTCTATTAGGTCTTCCTAGATGGAACAGTACCTCCAACATGTTTGTAAATTATAATGTATTCAGTTTTGATGAAATAATGAGAAAGTATGTATTCTCAATGATAACAAGACTATCTAATAGTGAGAACTGTATATTGAAATCACTTTGGAACTATGACAATCATTTAAATTCTCATATTATTAGTAGATGGAACAAATTACTCTTTAAATGTGCCACTTAATTTCATTCTTAACAATGCAGGGTGCAGTTAATTGTTGTAGATGTATCTGTATACTTGTACATATGATATATATGTTCTTTTATGTTTACAATGTTTTACTTTATATCCGTATTTTAATTTAGATATATGGACTGTGTAGTCTGAAATAAAGAATTCTTATCTTCTTATCTTATCTTTTTTGAAGTTTCTAGTAAATGTGTGTGTGTGTGATTTGGAATTTTAATGTAGCTTTAAAATTTTGTTAGTCACATCACTCAATATCTACATTGTGGCAGTTTATAGTGATGTCTAGCACTGAGGCATCATGCTGCAGACGTGTAGCATCATGTCCCACCCAGTCACATTTTCCTGATACCGGGTCGACAAGCCCTGACACTAACCTCTTAATGCTGATCGCCAAGCAAGGCAGCTGCTAGTAACATTTTATAATTTTTTGGTATGACTTGGTCAGGGTTCGAACCCACAACCTCCCACATTCGAGGTGTATTAGTAAATAAAAGTGATGCAGCCTGAAGAAAAGTTATTACACATCATTGCTTTGAATGAGAATGCTTAAGCCAACTTAGTTTATTAAAGATTATTGTCACAATCTTCATGTGGAATGGAATGAAGTGAATGCTCTTTTATAAGAGAAAGATATATGCAGCTGCCCATACAATCCAATGTCCATTGAACACTGGAAGTGTTGTGGCAGGGATGGTGGCAGTCAGTAGAAATAAGTGCGCTATCACTCCCCACTCCAATCTAAGAATAGTTGAACAAAGTTTCTGATAGAGGGAAATTTTTTCATTAGTTGGTGAGTCATGTATTAATAGCTCATGTATATAATGTACTTGTTTCATAATTGTGTTGGAAATAATTTTTAATAAAGAGCTTTTTCTAATGAAGTTGCTCACATTTTTGAATAAATTAACATTATTTTCAAGATATATAGCCTCCGAGTTTTCTACAACCATCACGTGTATGTGATATATTAAGTCACTGTTTTTTGTTAACCTTGATTCACAACAAAACAAGATTCCTTTTTTTAAATATTAGAGACATTTATTTTGTGAAACAACCATCAACACTGAAACTCAATTTTTAAAAAATTATTTCAGTAGTAAAATACTCATGCTGTGATTTCATTACAAGTCCTAGTGAAACTTTTCATCCTTGAGAAAATCTCGGAGTGCCAATTCAGAAATTTTAAGTTCATTATAAAGTGTGAAACTTGCTTCTCCATAATGAACCATATCTGTTAAAGCTTTTTATTCATCTAGTACTCATTATGCATGGTTGCTATCTTTCATCACATTTGTGAATGACTATGCTAATTTAAGGTAGTTTAATTATATTACTTACCTAATAGTATTTGCAAGTGTTTGAGTGGACAGTTGAAATGAGTTGACCTGACACATGGCCATAACCATTAGCTCTTATGCAGGTAGGGCTTGCACCTTTTTTTAACTTTTCCCCATAACTTTACCACCCCCTTTATTTAGTTTGATACAAAAGACATAATTAACATGATAATAAAAAGTAGGTTTGCTTCTGAGTATAACAATAAAAACAACTACTTCTGCAAGATGGAAATCAAAACATGATTGGTACTTAATTAGGTTCTCACAGAAATGCTCACCGATGTAGCTGTGATGGTATACTGACATTTTCACATTTGAGTACAACAGATTGCATTTACAATGAATACACTGAAACCAAAGTATGGCAGAACTAAAATATGAATTTCACTTGATACAACTTATTTAATTGTTATTTATCGATTCATGTGTTGCCAACAGAAGGCATTAGTGACATCTTTATTGATCAAAATTCTGTTGAATATTGTTATTATAGTGTACTTAGAATGTTGTTTGGAAGGAAGATTTAACAAAATGTATAACTTTTCATTAAAATTTGAGAATTTCATGATTTTAATTCAAATTTCCAGGTACCAACAACCTTTTTGACAGTAAAACAAGGTCTATGTCTAGGTTTTGTTTACCAATTTCAATTGTGACTTTCTTCATGTTCAACAAATAGGGACAAATTATTTTATTTTCAAGTATAAAAAAGGGATCCATGCCTGACCCAGTGTTATAAGTGGGTTCAAAAATTATCCAGGCACAAGTTATCATGGGACTGGTGTACTGTACGGATTTTCATATATTTACAATCATCTTCTGTTTTTGTTTTAATTCATCTACAGATGTTAAGTGAGTGCCTAAACTTTCAGTGCAGAATGTTTTTTGTAGGCAACAACTGATTCCTACAAAGACAACATTCCATATTTATTCAAATTTTTCTGATGAAAAATATAATTAATTGAAATTGATGATTATTGTTGTTACTGCTACTGTTACTACTACTACTACTACTACTAAAAGTAATGTTTTTTGGTCTTCTGTAAATTGTTGTTTTATTACCATCATCATCATCTTTGCCATTATTACCATTGTATTTTGATGGTGATGATGATGCAATTTTTATACTATTTGTGATGCCTTATTCTAAATTCAAGAATTACCATATGACTTTTAGTCTTGAAAAGATATCTGACATGCAAAGTTATACGTGCCATAACACAATGTGTAATGCAAAAACCTGATTTTGGACCACCTTTGGTCATGTTTAAAAAACATGATTTTCAATAACCATAGGGAAGAAAAAAGGAAAAAAAAACATTTTCTGACCACCATTATATATGTCTGAAGCACAGTCTTTACAAGCAGTAAACAATCCTGCTTGCAACCTATGCAAAACTATCCTTGAGGCAGTTTATACAGCTGATTATCAAGGAGTCAATTAAAAGTAACGGGTCAGAGATAAGCAACAACCATTTCACAGATTATTTAACTGTCTTAAAATAGCTGGGATGATGCTGTGTCAGGTTCTTTAACCACAGCTGTGGGAGAGGTGTGTGTGTGTGTGTATGTGCGTGATTTGGATTTTTAATGTAGTTTTAACAACTTTTCAGTCATATTGCTATGATGTCTGCAGTGTGGCTATTTACAGTGATGTCTAGCACTGGGGCATCCCACCCAGTCACATTATCCTGACACCAGGCCAACCAGTCCTAACACTAACCTCTTAATGCTGAGCGCCAAGCAAGGCAGCTGTTAGTACCATTTTTATAAGTCTTTGGTATGACTCAGTCGGGGATCGAACCCATGATCTCCCACATCTGAGGCGGATGCTCTAACCACTAGGCCAATGAAGCGGTTGTGTGGGAGAGGCCTTAATAGGCTAATCTGCATAGGTTAATTACAAAAGTTGGAACAACCCAATTTGTTTCAGTTAGGTACAATGATAGAGATTAGAGTTAATAAGGCTGAAGAACAAAATTTATTACACATCACTGCCTTTAATGAGAATATCAAAATGATTAGCCATTATTAGTAAAGATTATTGGCAAGTTTGTGATCTGCAGCACCATTTCTTTTAAGTTGGATTTTACTCCATACATAAAATTTAATAACAAGATTATTCTGGTATTGAAAAGTGTACAGATGTGGTTAATAAGTTTAGGCAAATTCTCAAAATCTGGGTCTACCTGATTAATGTCAACTTGGATCTGAGTTCCAGACATTGGTGTTAACCTTGGAAATTTTATGGTCTACCTGATCTTTGTCAGGGTGTTTGCTAAAATTTGAGTAAACAGACTGACCTTGTTTACAAATTCGACTGAAATTTCCACTGAAAATTACCCAAGTCATTGGCATTATGTTGTGTCAAAAGTCAGGTGACAGTCTGTATATAAAAAAGACCAAGTAAACAATTATTCATTCCTCCTTAAAGTTTAGTTACCGGATTTATTTACTGTTTGTTTTCAGATATAATCTGAGAGGAATTAAAAATTTATAATGTAACAATTTTTCATTGGAATTACAAAGTGCTCATTGATATTTTGGACAAAATCACTAGTCACTAATTTGTGATTACTGTAAATTCAATCAAAGACATTCTGGATTTTATCATTGTGATACATCAGGACTGTTGGCATATCAGCTCATTCAAGGCTATTGGTACATCTGCACATTCAGTATTGGAATTCATTTGGAACACCAATGGAATTCATTTGGAACACTCAATACTTTTTAGACTTGTGATAGAACATTTAAGATTATTTGGGATTTAATGCACAATACTCTAAGTTCCTTTTTAAATCTTCACTTTGTATTCTAGGGAAATAAATTATTTGTTTAATTTTACTAAACTTGTTGGTTTTGCTTTTTCTGTTACTTAGTTAAAGACCATTGAGTTGTAACATGGCAAATTCAGAATCAGAATATATTACTGACACAGAGAGGGGCTGAAATTATTTATCTTTATTTAATGACTGTCACTTGATAGTAACTTGATACATCTTATGATGGGCAATGGAGAATGTTGCCTGTTAAAAATGCTTACAGTATGACTTTACTTCAAAACTTAAATCTGTCAGTACACTGCTATATACATCTTTTCAAAAACTGGAGCCATGCCTTTAGCAGAAAGAGCAACATAGCTGACAATTGTGGAAAAATTTTGAGATTTATCCCTTTACATTGCCTGCTTGACAGTTTTAAGGTAACAAATCAATAACACTGACAAAAATTTTAAGGAAAATTCTGCACATGAATATTGTAGAAAACTGTTTCATGCAGAAAAGTGTCAGTACATTTGGCTTAAAGAAAATACCCTGTAGATTCAGACAGCTTCTATTCTGATGTTCATGTACACAAAGGTGCATGTGTTGTGGCATATTCCAGAAAATAACAAAACTTGGATTCTCTGATGTAGTCTAAAGCTTCATAACTCTTGCATGTATATTTTAAATAAAAAGAAAAACAACTGAGGATATTTGTGCAAGCTTCTCGAACCAATACTTACCTAGATGCCCTGTAAGAACTGATAAAAAACATCAGATGCTTATGAAAGATTATGTGGAGAAAAATGACATCATTTTAATGCAAATTGTCACATAAAACTGAGATCATTGTGAAAGACATGTTTTCTTATGAACTGGCTCTACCAATATTTTCTTCAAAATACAAGAAAGCAGAATTTACCTCAGAAATTGATCCATTCATATTGAACTGTTTCACCCAAATGTCTGTTTGGAGCCAGATGTCAATAATTGTTTGAAAATATTTACATTTTTGTTATGGAAGATTAGTCATTAGGTCTAATAGTAAGCCACAAAGATTAATCATGGGAAAATTATTCACACTAGATAGAACTGAAGGTCTAGGTTTGATACATTTTCCTTCCATGTGTGAAGTCTTTGTGTCTTCAGCCCTTGTTGATAGTTGTGGACATACCCCAGTGGCCTTCTCCCACAATTTATTAAATACAATCATTGATGCTTTTGTGATTACTGCACCTCCTGTATTTAATGTATTGAACTAAAAAACATCTAAACTGTAATGTCTTGTTTCACAGAATAATCTGTAATGACTTTTTTCACATGGAGGTAATCTAATCATAGTTTGATTTTCTAAGAGTAATTACAAATTCAATCAGACCTTGTTCTGAGGAGTAACTGCAGCAGAAATGATCTAAAGACTGGATTGGGATCAACACAGTCATTGAAAATGGTCAGTTCCTTTGTCAGATGACGAGTTGTCATTTTTACTTGTTTTCCTTGCGCTGTTGTCATGGTGATGTAACCTAGCAACCTATTCACCACTTCATCCGATGGAGCAGTGTTGTCAGCAAAGCACAGCTGTGACACAACATCCATAAAGAAACTGTTACATCTGTTCTGGTATTCTTTGAACTTCTGAACTGATTTCCTGAAAATATAAATAGGGGAAATTCAAGAGGGCTCTTAAAAAAATGTATAATTAACCCTATTCTATACTGCAGTTGTTAATGAAAAACAATTACTGACAAAGGATATTTCTGTAGAAAATTTCAGGTCGACTCAATGGGAAACCTGTATCCAGTAACATCATCTTCGAAGTGACGAGATCAACGATGATGACATAAAAATATAACCCAAGCAATGATCTTGTAAGAAGGGCTAAAAATACTTGTGCTACATGTGTTCTGACAGTATGAAAGGCAACAAGTTACTGTGAAAAGACTGACGTGATCAGAAGACATATATATTTTCATATACAAAAAAGAAATTTGTCAAACAGTTGTCACTTCTGTTCATTTGTGTGGTAAAAAATTATATTGATGAAAAAGTATTAGTTCTACTGTACACTGTTTCAAAACGTTTGATGAATGATTACTACTTAATATTGTAAATATTTTATGTAAAGACCTATGTAAATGTGAAATTAAAGACAGCATCTAATCCTTCTGAGAGCATACATAAAGGCAAAATTTGTCCAGATTCTATTTTGAATAGGTCTGAATGATACTTCATTATTAAACTGACACTGTGCATTACGACAAAATGTTTTGCACAGGTAAGCAACCTGTCTTTAGCTACCCAACAAAAGTACTGAAAAGTCAACTCTTGACGTGTTTTACACTAGTCAAGTACTATTCTATATTTCTGTACACATTATACTTCACTAGGATCATTGCAGAACTTCTTGAAACAATAACATGTCAATCACAAAAGTATAAAACAAGAGTCCCTCAAAGGGAATAACTGACAGCAAAGAATTTCCAGAAATTCAAGATAAGATTCTTTTCCTTTGCAAGGATATTCTTCAGAGATTAGATTTTCAAGCTGACACTGTGGCAGCCATACTGGAAGTAAGATAGGCACTATTTTCATTTAGAACAGACTAGACACCATAAGAAGATGTTTGGTGATGCCTTACATTCATATGACCATCCATTCAGGAGAATTAGTGACAAGACTTTCAGTGTTCATTGTGGTAGCCATATTGGATGTTTGCAGGGTACCATTTTCATTAAGTATCAATTAAATATCATAAGAAGTTTTCTCAGGAAAATCCCATGTCAAGATTTCAAAGATGATTGCCATGCATGTAGCCATACTGGATGTCAGATGAACACCATTTTCATTTAGTAACAACATGGTCTTCTGGTGATAACCCAATACACACATATCATACTACAATGTGTCACACTAAAACACTGTTTTTACTCAAAAATCCCCCACCCATATGGTTTTGAAAAAGATGATTTTTAGTAATCTTTTAAGTAGAAAACAACACAAAAATTGACCACCTCAATATATGCCTCTAACGTGTATCATGGTATGTATAAACAGCATACCGTCTGGCTGCTTAGAACTATTGTAAACCTATCCTTGGGAATGTTTGTACAGATAATTGTCATCGAGAAAATGAAAAAGGTACAGTGGTCAGGTATAAACATCCGCAATTTAATATATTATTAAATGCCAGACAATCAGTAGGGAGATTTGTTAAGTACTTTGAAGACTGCTGTGGTGGGAGCCCATTAGACTAATTTGCATAGGTGAAATTCACAAAGTGGAACAACCCAATTCTTTTGATGTTACTGTTAAATCAAAGAATACAACAAGTTATTACACAGTAATAAGTTCAAGCTTATGTTTGCACAGCTGAATTATGTTGATAAAGAAACTGCATCAACACCAGGTACTGGACAGAGGCATACATTACTGCTTTTTCAATAGACAGGCATATCAAATGGGGTCAAAAGGCATCAGATACAGAACTTACAATGAATGTCAACTTTATGGTTTGCAAGAACTTAGTTCTGACCAAAGAATCCAGCTGAGAAGATTGAACAATAGTGCCATCCAGTCTCTCAAGATGAACAAATTACATCTGCATTACCTTCAAACACTCAAGTGAACTACTGAAAGCAGCAAAGACTGCATCTAATTAAGAATATATTCCTCCATCCAATGGTTTTTAAAGATGGTAGCTTTATGTATTTTGTTTTAAATAAATTTTATTTAATGTCAATGTGGTTGTGATTATGTGAGTATTTGTATGCTTGTGGTGCTGATATTTGACAATGCTAAGTCTACTAAGTCTACCAACTATTTATGTTTTTAAGTGTATTAAATGCTTTAAAGAAAACAGACAAGTTATTTTCTTTTATTCAGATATCAATCTCCAGCCATTTACTATAGGTTTATATGAAAAAAATAGCTTATTCTCAATTTTATGATGTTGCTATTTGCATTATGTACACTGCCCCCCACCCCCTTGGGACCAAAAAGTGCACTTATTGAGTCTCAAGAATCCCCCAACACTGTTTGGGAATAGTAAATAATGACTTTATTTATTTACAGAGGGTAACACAATTAGCTAAAAACTAATTTACCCTGAGGACCTCATACAAAGGAACTCATTTATACACATACACACACATACACAAATGCATACATAGAGTAGCATATAATTGTATAGACACAATATCTTTACTTTCTTTTCTTTCCCTCCCAAGATGGATACTCACCCACACATAGTCAGTGTACATGCAGTTAGTGACAAATAGATGGGTAGTATATTTAATGATGCCCAGAGGCATTCATGAATACAAATACAGTTGTTTTTATTCTCATTTTCACTATAGCTCTGAAGCTACTGGATATATTAAGTTTGGTAAAAGACAATAGAGTGGGCATTTCTGTCTCAAATGGAATACTATCCCAGAGCAAAGTTCCAGAGTATTGGAGATTTTTTAAAAATAATTCCTTATTTGGTATGGAAATTTTGTACTGTTTGGTAGACAATGATTGCAGGTGGGGAGTATTACCAGGTATGCTATACTGGTATAGTGACTGTAAATATGCAAGAGCAATGTTATTGGAGATCTTGTACATTAACTTGGCTTTTTCCAACTGTATTTTGGTCTTTAAAAGGTAACATTTTCAACTTACCAGCTAAGTTTTCCCTGCTTTCTGTCTGGATTGATATTAGCCCAAATGAAAATTGGGCATGTATGTCAATGCTGACATGACTTTCCATTGAGGGGCCCCGAGTGGCCGAGTGTTCTAAAGCGCTATCTGTTACGGATCACTGCCATCTCACCTCTGTCTGCGTGGGTTCAAGTCTCGGATTCAGACAATGTAGATATGTGAGAAAGCTTGCCAGTAGCTTCTCATGGGTCGGTGGTTCTTTCCGGGGTTTTCCCGGTTTCTTCCTCCACCATTAATACTGGCCGCCATGTATAGCCTATCGTGTGCTGAAAAATGGCGTTAAACCCTACAACAACAACAACAACAACAACAACTTTCCATTGAGAAGTAGCAGCAATACAATTTTCAAGATGTCCACTGTGGTGGCCATATTGCAAATCAGATCAGCACAATTTTTATATACAACAAACTAGACATTATATGAGATCTTCTGTTGAAAAACTCCACGCCAATATCACTTTTTATTTAGGAGGGGTATTGATAAACAGATCGAGTTTTAAGATTGCTGCCAAGGTGACCATTCTGAATGTCAGGCTGGCACCGTTTTCGTTTAGTAACAAATAGATATGAAGTTTTTGATATAACCATTATTTTTGGAGGTGAAGCAACAAAAAGATTTTCAAGAAAACTGCTGTGGTGGCCATACTGGATGTCCAAGCAGAACCGTTTTTATTTAGGACCAACCAGACATCAAAAGAAGACTTTTGGTGAAAATCCCATGTTGATGCAACTTTCTCTTCAGGAGGAGAAATGATAAGATTTTCAAGATGGCTACAATGGTGGACATACTGAACATCATATTGGCACTATTTTTATTTAGGACCAAGTAGAGAGCGTAAGAAGTCTTTTATAACAATAATAGCACTACTTTATTTGATGGGGTAACTAAGTATCATATACTATTCTCCCCTGAGGCACTCACAATGAACAAACTAGAGAAAGAAAAGAAAATGCTTAAATACATTAGTATTTAAACATTTACAATGAATATTTTCCTTTCAAGATACTAGTCATAGGATTTTGTTTTGAACACATTTAAATTTGTTTCTAATCGAATTGCTTTGGGGAGTTCTTTCCACAGAACAGCACCAGAGAAAGCAAATGTATTTTTTAAAAAGTATTTGTTTTTGGAAATTGTGTTCTGCAATGATCATTTATAACTGATTTCAATTTAGGTCCTTTATACCGTTTTTCTGACTTAAAATTAAGCACACCATTCAGTTATTGTGGACAAAGTTCATTCTTTACTTTGAACAATATAGACTTTTGATACACTAATCTGTATTCAAATTTCAGTTATTTCAATTTTGAGAATAGATTTTTGGATGGTGTATCAAATGGTAAATTTCTTGCTGTCCTGTTTTAAAATTTGTTGATAATTTCAGTTGTATTTCCCAAAATTGTGCAGCAGTAGTCCAGAAGAGGAAGAATGAATGTGCTTGTGCTGTAAAATAATTTCTGATTATTGAATGACAGATAACATTTTATCCTGTGTAAAAGGTAAATTCTTGAGATTACTACAGAACAAATGTTTCACTTGCTGACACATCTACATTCTTATCAACATGAACTCCCAAAGACTTTATATGTGTCATAATTTTCAATTTCATTTTTGAAGATATACAGCTGAAGAGTTGGATTACTTTTCACTGATAGTCTCTGCCTAGTTCCAAGGAACATTGCCTTGGATTTTAGAGGACTGATAAACATGTTATTCAGTGAGTACCAATATTCAACTTGATTTAAATCTTCAGTCAGTTTTATTGTTCAAAGTTACAACGTTAGAATCAGACTTATGCAAAGTAAATATCATCAGGATATAAATTAGTTTTTGAATGTTGTACATATAGGGGCAAGTCATTTATAAGCAATATGAATAATACAGGCCATACAATATATCCCTGTGGAACTCCTTTTTTGATGGACATCAGCTTTGAATTAATGTTATCAAAAACAACTTGCTGACTTATGTCAGATAGGCATGATTGGAATCATGAAAGTGACAAGTGAGAACATTTGTACTTTTCAAGTTTACATGCAGGTGTATTGTGGTCAACTTAGTCAAAGGCCTTCTTAAAGTATATAGTTCCAACCAATTATCCATTGAAAGCAACCATTCATCAATGACTTTTATTAGCACAGACTGACAGGATTGGTTTTGCCTAAATTCAGATTGGGATGGCTGAATTAAATGATGCTTAGGTAACCACAGAATATGTTTGTCTTTCAAACAGTCTGGATATGGTTTGCAGAATAGTAATTGGTCAATAATTATCTGGATTTGATTTTGAACCCTTTTTATAAACAAGTATAACCCAAACTGCCATCAGTTGAGATTGGAAAATTCCCTAAGCAATACTTTGATTAATTATAAAGGTAAGAGATGAACCGATAGTATCAGCACATTTCTTTAAGATGTTATTCAAGTGCACATTAAATTTGTTAGCAATATCATGTATATCATCAGTTATTGTCTCATCAATTATTAATTCATTTGGGATCTTACTGCTTCAATTTTGGAGTAAAATCATTCAGAATTATACTCGTTTCACTGGATTTTCTGCCATTTCAACATATGTTTTATAATAATTTCATTTAGCAGACTGAATCTTAGCAGTACATCTGTTGTGCCAGAGTCTGCAGTTGTGCCAATCTTTGATTTTATAAAAATAGTCTATATTCTGTCTGGCTTCATTGATTTTTGTTGTAAGCCATGTAGGTTTCTAAGGGTGTTTCACTCCTTTTGTTTTTAAAGAAGTATGTTGATCTAAAACATAGTTCATAATAGTGTTCAAGGTTTCAAGTTCTTCAGTGTGGTCTCCTGCATTTTTTTAACAAAAGAGGAAGGAGTCTGCTGAATCAGATAAAAAAATTTCAACATGAATTTTTTTAAAGCATCTATAGGAGATAATGTTATGCTTAGCATCATATATATCCTTACTGTTTACTTTGCTTGTAAATCTCCATGTTCACAGAATCATCCATTCAAGGGGAACAGCAATCATGGTGACTGCTGTGCCAGTATTACCGGATGCCTGAGAAGCACCATTCTCATTTTTTGACCAACAAGACCATGGGATGAATGTGTGTGTAAAGTTTCAATGCAATCCTCGATGAAGTTCAGAAAAAAATAGTGATACAAACTTGTACTAATGAATGCATTTTGGACAGACAAGATGCAATCTTATAAGCTGTTTTGGTCTATGATCATTTTAGCTAAAAATTAAACATGAATAGATCAATGGGCCACTGACCTTTCTCTGAGGGCATCTGGGTTAAAGGTATCTGGAATGTTTTTTTCACACTTTGGACATTTCTTGGTCCCTGAGTCCTTAGGTGTGGCATTACCAAAACATACAAAGCAGATGGTGTCCTTGCATGGCAGCATCACTGGGATACCCTCTATGTTCTGCTTACACACAGAACATTTCTGTGTCAGGCTGGAAGAAAGGATTTCTTTTGTTATTTTAATTGGCAACAAATATAAAAGAACAAGAAGTGACATGTTCTTTAAGGCAAAAGCAAGTCCCCCCCCCCTTCTACCCACCTTGAAAATTAATATAACTATTCTTGAACACTGGTACTTCGCATATGGAAAGGAAATGTATAGCAAGGTGAATAAAATCAGATTTTAAATATGCCAAATAGTATCACTGAATGAAACTAATGTTCTGTGATTGTTACAAACCCTAATGAGATGATTAAGATTGTAGCAACCTTGAATAGGTTTCTGTCTCCTTTATTCAGACTCCACACTACAACTGACTGCAACAAACTCTATATCCTGCAAGCAACACCAGATCAAGGTGGGGCTAAGTAGGTGAGGCTAAGTACGATTGGCACTGTTACTGACCACTACCAAAACCTGACTGGATTTTGCTTCTATAGAGATTTCCATGGTAAATAGTTGATAGTCTGTGCAAAGAAGATATCATCATCCACAATGCATAAACCTCACTGCACTCTGGAGTTTATCATACTACCTTGAAAATGTAACCAAGGTCACAAAGGGTTAATCTGGTCTTGGAATCGCAAGAAGACACGTATAATCATAGAGCTATCCTCTGCTGTAACATGTTTTGCTGAAATACAATTCTGGCTATAACGTCATAACACTATGGACCTTGTGACCAAAAATTATGAAAATAAATTAATTCTTTGTTTTTGTTTTGAATATTTTAAACATGCATCAGTTGAAAACTTTACATCAAACAACAACTGTAGTTGATTGGGTGGTCACCAAAACATTTTTAATGTCCATCATCAATGTCAGGCTTCTTCCTTATTCCAAGTGCCATACATTTTGGCAACTGTCAGTAGTGGAGAATTAGAGTTATTGTGCAAAAACAAAATTGATAACAGATGGACAGACAACATCATAACTGCATCATACATACTCTGCCTCAGTGACTTTGGTAAAATTGTTAAGTTTTAAGTTACTTCTAAAAACTCTGTTCATGCTAGAATCATTAAACTATACCATTGTATGCATCTCTATTAGTATTACACCTGTACCACAAAAAGAATGTCACTGTGACCTATAATTTACTGCTTTCAATTAAATTTTGTGGTGATTCTGTATACATACTGTTACACCAAGATTAAGAAATTTGGTGAGACGATGTATCTTAAGTATTAGTACCACACCCTTATTACAAAAGTAGGCTATATTTCACTGCCTTGGTTTCACTCTCAAGCATTGTTGATGCCAGAATCATCAAACTAGGTGATTGGATGCATCCCTATTAGTAACACGCCCTTACAATAAGAAAAAGTCATTGTGACCTGCATTTTTCTGGCTTATGTTTCTTGCATTTAGCTCATTATGATATTTGTGTTTAATCTACTGTATAATACTGCTATACATGGAACTATGAAACACAGCAAGAGAATGCATCTTGATAAGTATATTACTACACACTTTCATAAAGTTGGTCACTGTGACTAATTTCAATTTGATGTTTTAATGCTCATGATGTACTCGTTTAAGTAGATGACTGTATACATCTGTCTTAGTACATCCATACCCATACCAAACTACACTCCCTTGATAACATATGCTTGGAAAACTCATGAACTTGCTTATAATGTGGGGGCAGGCAGGCAGGCATAGATCCCTGTTAAAGTTTTGGGTGCTGTTTATGTACCTATCTCGAAACTTACTAATTGGATGTATCTTACTACTATACTCTTAAAACCTGATGGCTTAGTTAAATATTTTTGTTTATTCTTCGAGAATCATCCATGCTATAACTATATACATCCAATGCTATTCAGAAGGCCCTTTATTGACCAATACAGTTGAAAGTAGGAAAAGGCAAGTGCATCTATCCATCTTTATAACATACTTTATTAGAATATGATTGTCGATATAAAGCAGTAATGCTCTAGATCCCCATGAACCAAATGGAACCATTGTATTATAATTGGACTATTCAGTGTATTACAGTATGGACTTTAAGAAAATAACATAAAGCTAAGCATTATATCTTTAATTTTTAAAACGTTATTATTTGCCAAAATTACATCATTCCCCAGGTATACCATGGACCAATACATAATGTGGTTCTTGTTATTCTAAGGTTTGATAAATCATACTGATCTTGCTATACCATGGTTCAGTAAATAATATGGTTGGCAGCTATGGGCCCCAACTTTGGACAGCTATATCAAGAACTGCAAAAAACACAACTTTAGGACTTCTTCTCTAAGAAAATACATATAGATATTTTTACATGGTCAAAGTTTTGTTTACAACAGAGTGAGTTCTGTGAATACTCGATGTATACAGGATGTCTTACAGTTCTGACTGGCTGGTACTATCACTGACAACGAATATGAATATAATGGGTTCTGATGCTGTGAAAATAGTAATACTTTTTAAGGATTAAAAATAAGCAAAAAAGAACAGAAAACTTCCTTGTTTTTAATCAATTATGGAAAACCATAACTGAATGCACAAATGTTTATCTTTACCAACCAATTTTGAAATATTTTTATACAGTCATACCATTATAGAAAGACTATTATTTTTACCAGACATCAATGGAATTCATCCATAGGTCTAGTCAACATTTCCTGCCTTTTCAATCTTAGTCAAAGGATAGAAAAAGTTCCAGCAGTCCAGTTCTGCATGTTCAACTAGTGGTAAGCAAAATGTGAGACAAAAAACATTTAATTACCCTAGAAAATACTTGATTGCAGCATTGTTGCGTAATCTGAGGAAACTTTCTAATGTTTCAAGTGCTTCCACCTTCTTGAAGTCTGAAGATTGCTTGAGCAACTAAAATGAAAATAAATAAAAAAATCATTAAAATAATGCAATGTATTACAAAAAAGATTTGGCAGCATGTAAACATAATTGAAAAGAATAATTCTCAACACAGAAATAATGATATCTTTAATTTTTGTTTTAAAAATTTGGATTTGTCTAAACTTTAATGGCCTCAAAATTTGAAATAATACTTCCCACATCATTAATTGAACTTTTATTACCCTGCCCTGTCATGGTGTATCACATAAAAAAAATACAACTCCTAAGCCCCAAGTCATGGTCAAAATGACCTTTAACACAATTTTCCCAAATTGCTTCAAAATTAAATTTATTATCAGCACTGTTACTAAGGTCTCTTTCTAACAATTATCTAATAATTTTAATTTAGAATTCTGGTGGATTATTTATGTCTATTGCAGGATGCTGCCAAGCATGTGACAAAAATTTATTGCCAGCAGAAGGCAGATACATTGCCAATGATTACACATTTGTTCAACAGTCATAGAAATTTGCTACAGATGTAAGAAAAATAAAAAAAGAAATTCATTTCAACAATAGTAAAGAAAACAATTTTGGAACACTGAGCTGGAAACAAGAGGTGTGTGATAAACAAAAGGTTCAAGTGTGCCTGATGTCACTCAGTTGATTTACAATACTTAAAAATACGAGCAGGCTTATGTAGCATTCAAGGAACACATCCTATGTAAACTATTGCTCTAACTTTTATATCATGTTGATTTTACATATTTCACTATATTTTAGTACAATTCTAAATAAAGAAAAAGGCACAATTATTATGCACAGTTTTTTTGTTCAGAATCAAAGTCACCCCAAAAATGATGATATAAACCCTTTTACCAAGTTTTATTGAAACTGGACAAGAAAGAGTGTATTTTGAGAGGTAACAAGATCATTCAATCAGAATAAAAGGTATCTTACTAATATATGATAATCTCAATCACTAAAGAACCTGTCTACAACAATGCTAATATATACTTAAAGTAGAGCAGCAACTGACTGGAGTTTGGTCTCCAGAGTGATAACAAGTTCAGCCAATCATATGCAAGATTATCTAATTAATATGAGTAGAACATGCTCCTAATCAAACTCATCCAACATCTTCATGATACAATAATTGCAGGATTGTTTGATAAGCTTTGAACTCAGATGCAAGTCCATATCATGCACACAATTTCACTCAAAATCATACACAACCAAGATACTGAAGATGCAGGACAATTTTCCCAGTTTTGATTAAAATCCTATGATAAAAGTAGAGTTTCTAGAGTGGTTAAAAAAATCTCCATATCTGATGCAAGATCACTTTATAAATATGTACAGGACACAAAATATGGATTCCAAAGAAGTAACAAGCCTAACCAATTTCAGGCAAGACTGACTCTTCAGAATGCATATATCTTGCACATTATTTATCAGAGATCTTAATGATATAAGCCTATATTCCATGTTTGATCAAAACTGGATCAGAAATGTGGCCTCTATAGCGGTAGCAATATTAGCCATCAAAAGCAAAATTAATACACTATTATATAGGGATCTCACTCATTACCAAACTTGTCTCAGATTTTGATGATATAAAGCCATATTCCAAGTCTGACTGAAATTGATCAGAAATATAGTTCTCTAGTGGTAACAAGCAGTTTTTGATGGAAGGATGATGAATGCAGAGCTATACCACAAGCTCATATGGCCTTCCTTATAGGTGAGCTAAAAATGGCAGAAACACACTGTCAAACTGGTAGCTTCAGATCATGACCAAACTATTTTCCAGGTTTCATAGCAAGCAACTGTAATCTAAAAGTCTACATGTGTTTAGACAATTCTGTCATACATTACATCCAGGTACAAGTCAATAAAGGCAATAATGCTAACAGAAATAGCAGAAGTATGGTGATTTTTTTATATGCATATCTAATGACAATGACCAAAACATACACAAAGTTTTACAGTAATCTATGAAAAACTCTAGCTTTGCTCACAACATTGTCACTTGCGTGATTTTATGTGGAGGCCATAATATTTACCAAGTTTTATAACAATCCAGTAACACTGTGGACTAGTTGTACTCAGATTATTGTGTGACTGATGAAGGATGGACATCACACTACAAAGCTCATGGCATTATACAAATAGTATACAAAAGGCTCGAAAGGGCCTGTGATCACTCACTTGACTGACATCTACCTAATGGCTAGCTGAAAGAGCAATTGATTTAATCGGATACTTCCTATGTTGCTGACATGTTATGAAAATAAATTGCTTCAAGTTTTTTATATATTTGTATTTTCATTCGTATTAGATGGCTAATCAACATCATTTGCACTGAAAGGCCTTTATGTCGGGAGTTTATATGGAGTAGCAGTCCATTTGGTACAAAAAATTTTGATTATTTTGGGGGGGGGGCTGCTTGGTAACTTACAGATATTGATGCGAGGCAGCTGGATTGCAGTACAGGTCAGTTTCTATTTTCCCATCACCAAGTATGGACTGTGCATTTACAAAAAAAACCCATTTACACTGCTAATGACTATAAATTTACTGGTAGGATGAAAGTTGTTTGTGAATTCAAAAGTGTTTGAAGTATCTCCTCTTTCTACACATTCTGATTCCATATCATCAATAAACTTGCATCAGCTAAGGGACCTGTGGGGTACCTGGTTAAGGGGTTTCTTTTCTATTCTTCCCATGAAAATATTATGTGATTTTGTACCCATCTGTTGTCTCATTTATGTGAAGGTAATGTCGGCAACTGACCACAAAGCTGTCCATCTTCAAGAAATGACTCCAAAGCTTAACAGTGTAGTCTCTTGGAGGGCAAGGGTCAAGGCAACTATCCTGTACTTTTCTGCATACTTGGATACCCTTCTCATGTGGGATGTTGGTGTAAAGAGAACAAACATCCAGAATAATGAGTAGTTTTTTTTAAAGGATGGTCTTGCATGTTTTTCAAGTAATTACTAGTGTTTCGAATGTACGATGGGAGTATTTGTATGAAAGGATGAAGGTCAAAGTTAATGATAAATTTTCTCTGGCAGGTGAATATTGTCAGATGTGAGAACCCCTCTTGAGCTTCCCTCTTTGTGAATTCTAGGAAGCAGATAATGCATACAGAACCTGGATTTGAGGTCATTTTGGATGCAGGTAGGCTAATGTATTTTCATCTGTGTCCTGCACTGTGCATGATTTTAATTGCTTGATTTATAATACCAGCATGTTTTAAAGTGTGCTTCATTACTACATTTCCTGCAAGTCTATCATGCTCAGAGATGTTGCCATTGCATTAGTAACCACAACACAGGATACACTGTCATCTGGTCTGATGGCAATATACTTCCTTTCATGCAATTTCTTCAGTGACTGCTTTTATTGAGGAGTCAACGTGTCCTTTCTAGTATGACTGTAAACTGATATCACTTTCCACTGCCAAAATGAAGCGTTCAAAGCAGAAAGTTAACATTAGAGTAGTACATACTCACTTTTAAGGCAGAACCTTTTCAGTTCTATATGTTCAATGTTTGATTCACCAGTTGGAACACAATATTTCTCTTTTAGTCTCATTCTGAGAGCAAAACTTAAAAAATCTTCTTCCACTGGAGTTTTCTGTAGGTTTATCATTAAGGACTGAAGCTGAGACCCTTTAATAGGAGACTCATGCTAGAGTTCGACAACCAATGAAAATCTGTCGCAAAATTGTTTTTTGTACTCCTGTCAGTGTCAGTGAAAAACTGGATGTTATATTTCCATTTTTACACTTGATCTCTGAGTTTTGTTTACTTTCTCTGGAAGTTATTTTTTTAGAACATGCACAAAAGTGTTCACTGTTTCTATACAGTCATTCAGGGTGCGAGGTTCATAATTTTTTTATAAAATTCAGTTTGGCTTCCATCACTTGATGGACAGATATACATATCGATATATATGAAGACTGATGGATACTGAATGTACATATAATATAAACTGAACTACACAACTCAAACTTCATCACATGTAAGACTGACCTTTTTCTAATAAATGAATGTGACAGTGTAAAACATTCCTTTCTTGTTTTATAAGTATAATATTTCCTTTACATCACATAGTGCAACTTGCAGCAGGTTCAAAAAGTTATTTCTTTTGTTGTATTTGTGTAATAGATAGCATTACTGAAATTAGGAAAATACCTGAATAATTGCAGTTTTGTGTTACCAGTTGATGTTCTTGAATTTACACTTCATATTGTTAGAAAAGAACATAATCTGAACTGATAAATTAAATTCTAAGAATACTTGAAGGTACACATACAGAATAAAACCTGTGTAAAAACACGTGGTCCCAAGGAAATTGGCACCTATATGTAAATTTTACTGTCACCTTTGTAAATCACAGACTGAAACAATCAGGTGTCTTAAAATTCCTGAAAAGCTCACAATATTAGTTCCTTTTAATACTAGTGGCACAAATACAATGACGACTATCACCTGAAGATAAATAAAATGTATGGAAAGATCAAGAAAACCTTCTAGGAATAATGACATAGCTTTGGCCAAGTTGAAGAAGACTGTCATATTACATCTACTAACTAAAGTCCCACATTGAAGACTTTTGGTGAAAACCCCATGTTGAACTAACCATCCATTTCAGAGATTTATTAACAATATTTTATATATGTTCATGTGACAGCTATATCTGTGGTAAGATCAGCTCCATTTTTATTTGGAACTAACTAGATATGATAATTAGTTTCTGGGTGAAAACCCCATGTTGATATCACTTTCCAGTTAGGAATAGCAACAAGAAGATTCTCAAGACTGCTGCCATGGTTGCTGTATGAATGTCAACTGGCATCATTTTCATTTAAACATTATAAGAAAACATCTGCTGACAAATGAATGTTGATATGATTTCCCTTCTGGGAGAAGTATCTGTCAGATTTTCTACATGGCGGCTGTGGTGATTATATTGAATATTAGATTTTGACACAATTTTTACTTAAGATGAACAAGATACCAAAACAAGTCTTCCAGTAAAAATCCAAAGTTAATATGACTTTCCATTCTAGAAAGCAATAATAACATGATTTTCAAGGTGGCTGCTCTGGTGGCCTTACAGGATGTCAAATTAGCATCATTTTCATTTAGGACAAACTAGACATCATAAAAAGTCTTCTGGTGAAAACGCTATGCTGATATATCTCTCCATTCAGAAGGAATAATGATAACAAGATTCTGAAGATGGTTGCTAGTGGACATAACATACATTACACTGGCACCATTTTCATTTAGGGCCAACTAAACATCATAAAATATCTTTCATGAAAACCCCATTTCGATACAACTATCCATTCAGCAGAAGTAGCGACAGGAAAATTTTCAAGATGGTAATGCTGAATGTCCAAGTGGAACCATTTTCACTTAGGGCCAAATAGATATCATAAAAAGTCTTCTGGCAAAACCCTGCGTTCATATGACATTCCATTCAGAAGCAGTGATGTTGTTGCTGTTGTAGTGAGTTTAATGCCATTTTCAACATACGACAGGCTATACACTGCAGTCAGTATATCTCTCTTGAAGGAAGAACCCGGGAAGAACTACCAACTCATGGGAGCTACTGGCAAACTTTCTCATGTATCCATGTTGGTAAAACCCGCAACTCAAACCCGCACTGACAGAGGTGAGATGTCAATGATCTGTAACAGCAAGTGCCTTAGACCACTCAACCACCTGGGGCCTCTGGAGTAGTGGTAATGATCTTAAAGATGGCTGCTATGGCAGCTGTATTCAATGTCTGATTGCAACCAACTGTATCCCAGGACCAACTAGATGCCATAAAAATTCATTCAGTCAAAATCCCAAATTAAAATAACAATCCATACAGGAGAAGTAATGATAACAAGAGTTTCAATATGACTGCTGTGCCACCCATATTAGATGTCTGAGCAGCACCATTTTCATTTAGGATCAACAATACCTTTGGAATCAATGAGTGTCAAGTGTCACTGCAATCCTTCCAATAGTTTATGAGAAGAAGCAATAACAAACATGTATTAAAGGACAGATTGATGACATACAACAGGCCATTCCATATAATCTTCAGGTCTATGACCATTGGAGCTAAAAATGTAAATTTGTCAAGATTTGGATCCTGGATTTAGAACTCCTTGAAGAATCCTGACCAGCTAACTTAAGTGACGAATCGCTCATTATATACCTACCCCATGATTAATAGTCCTATATGTAGGTACTAATAGGGTATGGTTGACTCCAGAAATTACTGATGATTGGGTCTAAATGACCCTGACCTTTGATTAAGGTATGCAGGCTTTAACTAAATTTACTGTGCAAAACCATTATTTATTATTTTAGACTTACCATGCCTGTGACCTTGAACATTTAGACCAGAGAATCTATACATTTCTTTATTATCCTATGTGCAAACCATCCACAAAATTTGGTCAAGGAACTTTACAATAACAATACATTACAACAACCCTGATCTTTGACCATTTGCCCTCCCCCTTCTCTTAAAAAAAAAAACAAAACAGGTCTCTTCTATACCAAAAGTGCATGCCCTCCACAAGCTGTAGTCTAGGCACATGGTCTCAAATAAAAATTGCGTTGCTAAAACCATTTTTCTCCTTTAAGTCATAGTGGCTTTGATCTTTGATTTTTTTTTAATCTCAAAACTTACAAGCTTCTTCCTTACCCCAAGCACAAGTGATCCAAAGTTTTTTCCTGTTTGTGATGTAGAGCCAATGTTGCTATTTGGAACGATATTCTTCTTTCAGTCCCAATGAACTTTTGATCTTTCACTGCAAAATAAATTCTTCCTTTCCACAAGTATAAGCCAGGCACAGATTTGGTCCACATCAGTTATGCAGACTTAACATCATGCCAAGATCATTTTTCTTCTTTGATGTTGAGCTTAACCTTGGATCTTTTTAACCCTAAACCACATTGTTTGATACAGGTCTGTGATGTAGATCTAGTGTTACTGTGGGAAGACCATTTTCTTGCAGTAACAGTAACCTTAACCATTGACCTTTGGCCTGAAACTGACAGGCTTTTGACTTATCCCAAGTGCATGTCATCCACAAAGTTTGGTCAATGTAGATTGTTGAGAACTTTAGTTGTTGTCCAGAAATGAAATAGGGAACAGACAGATGGATGGGAATACAGATTGACAACATGATGACATAAAAATCTTCAGCTTGTGGTGGGCATATTGCAATGAGTTGAGATGGAAAGGATAATCAAATACTGGGACACAAGTGGATTGCATATCATCATGTTGCATGACACCTGATGTTAAAAGCTGTGCTGGATCTCCTTAACAGACCCTTAAAAAACAAAGCACAGTTCATAAGCAATTTTCGAATTTTTAGTTGCCGTTTAAAATACTGTATCTATATTTAGAAATGGTATTTTTAAAATATGCCGAAGTTCCAATCCTTGAATATATTCATCATTAAATGAAAAGTCATTTACTTGCAAGCATGCAATGACCCCTCGCCATCCCGTTCAGTGGGAAAAACCAGTTTAGAATAAAGCTGTCAAAATTTTCAGAGAAGTCAACCATTTACCTGTCAATCCTAATGATCGGTTACCTAGGTACCTGATCAAAGGGAAATTATATTAAATGTGAACCTGAATTGCTTTGTTGTAAGCTCATAAATGCCAACCACCCGAAAGGTATAAGCATAATTATTACAAATATAAGTGGCAAAAATGCATAATCTGAGCATAAAAAGAGTAATCTATATAGTACATGCCATAATTACAGAAAACCGTATGAAAAACGAACATTTATTTTTGCTACTTACCTGGATCAGCAGTTAGTTAAAATTATTGTCACAAATCATTTAAATCCATGTGAATTAGTATGAGAATACAGACACATAACATAATGATAAATTATTTATACACAACATTCAATATAACTAGTCTACATGTCCAACTTTCGCTGAATGGTCATAATGTCAAGTCCACAAATTTTGAATGCTGTATTACATTACTGTTTAATTCCTTTTTCAAAATTTGTAAAGCGCTATTAATTTGTCCTTTTCCAGATGCAACATGTTCTTTAGTTTAACAAAATCTCTCTCTCTAACATTTTTCAGTCATATAAACATGAATGAGTCATACTGATAAAGACCATTTCACTTCATATTTGGTGCCATGTTTTTTCTCAAGATAGACTGGTCTGCTACTTAAGTGTGTATCAAACTATAATGACTCTGTGACACATGGGGTCAAATTCAAGAAACCCATCTGTTTTCTTGAAAATATGTCATGTACAGTTGTTATAAATAGAAAATAAGGAAATTGTTTGATGGACATAGCCAAATGGTTGCACACGTCAAAAATAAAGATCAGTAGACAGAGGTCTATTATGGACAAATGTGAAGGAGCCAATAGTCACATGACATGACCCTCAAACTGTACTCGTTATTCTTTATTCTGCTCACTCCTGACATTGCCAGATATAATTTTTGACCTGAACTTGGAAACATTTGGAGTTTTTTAACATGAACTAAATGGGTACCCCATAGCTAAATTTATTTCCCTGATAATTCAACAAAAAACAAAAACACCCACAAATCCAATTTATTACTCATTTCAATAACTCTGAATGACTTTTGCCGTGTTTAAGTTACATTATCACTCACCATCCACAAAGGCATTACAGTTTTAAGTCCATATTTCTCTGCATCTTTATCTGAGGTCACCACATGTTCAATGTACAGCTTCATCACAGTTATCATTGTCCACTGTTGCCTGTAATTGCAAATACAATAAAACTGATTATTCAGATCTGTAAGGAGTTAATAACTTACCAGTTGTCTGGACAAGTGAATCAAATATGTATGTACATGTATTAGTGACATGGTGGGAATCTGACATATTCCTCATAATCAGCATTCTAATGTACAGTAAAAAATCAGTTAAATCTTAAGCCGAGTATCCTAGCACAATTATTTTTTACAAACAATAATCGAGTATTGCCCCTACCTTATAATCTGATTTTTATCTTGTACTATATATGGGCAAATTCTATTTCCTTAATATCATTGAAAATTCTATAATGACTTATTGTGAATTATTTCTGCAGTAATCAGTCTTTCAACAAATTCTTTGTTTCCTTGATAAGTCACTTCTATACATATATATATATATATATATATATATATATATATATATATATATATATATATATATATATATATAAGGGACTTAATGCTTAGTCCACTTTAACTAAAGAGTAATACTTTTAACAGCATAAGCATATTTTTTTCAACTATGTGAAGGAATTTTATAAGAACAATGAATATTGGTTTTACAGGAAAGTCAAAGTTTAGCTTAAAAATCTGTATTTAACCTTTAACCATATAAATACAAGTCTAGGCTTTTCATGACTTTACAATGAATGCTACGATGTCTCAAAAAAAATAAACATCAGAAGTTTAAGCAAGCCCAGTTAACACAGTTTTTTCTTTCTCATGCAAATTTTGTGTGAATAATCTATCTAAGCTTCATCACACTAAAAATATTCTGAAAACAAGTCACCGTCTGTTCAAGCTATTTATCTTGTGAAAGTTCTTGACATGATCCAGCTTTCCATGCTTTGCAAGTTTGTACAAAATTTAAACATCTCAGGAATTCCTGCATTTCTAAGTTTAAAGGAATAAGGTTGGATAATTATTTTCAAGACTAATGGACCAACATCTAAAGTTTCAAATATTATTATCAAAAAGACACTTTCTAATTTATATTACTGATATTGACTAATCCAGATTAGTTTTCTTATTATGATTTATTACTCCCATAAATCTACAAATAAAAATCATCAGAAGAATGTCTCATCCCTTTAATCTATTGTAGCAATTACAAATATAAAATAAACATAATTTAGCAATTTCACATCATGTGACCTTAGCCTTGGATTTATGTTGTTTGTTTTTGGTTTAACGCCATTTCTCAGTACAAGATAGGCTATATATGGCAGCCAGTAAAACTGGCGGTGGAAGAATCTGGGAAAACCCTGGTAAGAACTTCTGACTCATGGGAAGCTACTGGCAAGCTTTCTGACATACCCACATTAGTCGAGTCTGAGACTTGAACCCACAAGGGCACAGGTGAGAAGGTAAGTGCTCAGCCACTTGGGCCCCTAACCCTGGATTTATCAAATTGTAATTTTATAAGGGCCAAACTTCCTCAAGCACAGTCAAAGAATGAAGCTGATAAAATAATAAATACTAGAAACTTGAGGAACACAGACTCATCACATGGAACCAAAAATGACAAATTTAGTTCCAAAGAACTTGAATTTTGACCTCTTGAACTGAGAATCATTTGGGAGGCACCTTTGTTCAAGTGTTGACAACATGTCAAGTTCGATGAAAACTAGATCCTGGAAACTTGACTTATCAAGTGAACATCTACATTCTACTGTAAAGAACAACAAATATGATACCCAAGTGGGCCCAAAATCACTCACCTGGCTGATGTCTGCCTAACAGCCTAATGCAAGAACAGCTGACCAAGAAATCTGAGTAGATATTTTTTCTCACAGTGTTGATTGCACATGAAATGACAACATCTGTTTCACAGTGTCTCTACTTTTGTATCTACATCTATATTTGATTCAATATGAGCATTATTTGTCCAGTACTGAGAGGCCTTTATACAAACCTACCCACTTATATCGACATGACTTACGTTGACACGCTGCCTATACTGTCAAAAATGCAAAGTCCCAGCCCATGGTCTTTTGTTACAACCAAATTTGTCATGATTATGTTGACATCAAGATAAAAAATAAATGTATGTGTCAACAGAAGCCCTAGGTCCCAAACGAAACAAATCTTTTGTTTTCTAATTGTATATGTCAACAAGCTGCCAGTTCCAACCCATACTTTGTTCTACATTATTGATGTTGCCACCAGGATTTAATGTTGCTATCACAATAACAAACAGCATTTGTTTGGCTCACTAAAGTTGGTTTTATGCAGCGACTTCAATAATGCATGCACAATTCATCAAACCTGTATAAAAGTAATAGAATCTGGTCAACTGAACATTTTCCGAAGTGACTGGAACACATTTATTGTGCCATTAAAGTTCCTTTTTGGCAGGAAATAAAGTAATTTATACTTACAATGGCAACCAACAGTGACACAAAACACAAATTAAAATTACAATCTCTTAAAACTAGATATCTGGCCATGAAGGAAGTTGAAGGTGGAACTTCCTATAAAGATGTTTGTGAAAAATATTCACTTCTTGACAGGTTTTCATTTCCCTATGAATAAGCCTCATCCCCTAGGTAGCCTCAGTAAGATAATTACATTTGTTGTCTCAGGCAGACCAAAATCTTGGCTAATTTAAGTACATGTAGAATGTAAACAACAATTATACAGCCACATGTTAATGGTGACAATGAATATTGCAGTTAATTTTGTGTGTGTGTGTGTGTGTGTGTGTTGTAAACTGAGGACATTCATGAGATTACACACCAACATACTGATAACACACCTCCAACCAAGGATGTCCTCGGTTGGAAAAATAGTAAAATCTTGCTTCTACAAACTAATTTAGCCTAGAATAACATAAAATCATGATTTGTAGAAAGGTCCCCCTTTACACGCTTAGTGCTTATGCATGATTTTGGAGTGTATCTTTCTTCCACAGCTGGCGATACACATGCCCAAACCACGTCCTCGATTGCCCAGTGGAAAACTTGTCGAGGGATCTCCCCTATCAAATTACACGTTGCAAAAACGTATTATCTCCCTTCAGATCCTAGCATCAAATACCAACTACTTAACTAAAGTATAAAAAGAAGAGCTGGTTCATATAACAGTCCCTGGTATTTTTTATTAGTATTTTATGCATGTGCGACAATAATGTTAGGAAACTCACGATACATTCATACATGTCCAATACATGCAAATAAATCTACAACATGTACAAAAGAAGTACATTAAAATGCTATTGGAAATATGCATGAATTCACTGTAGAGTTGTACTGAAATTGCCTAATGATCCAACACATCTGTAAGTTAAAATGTCCTGTTTGTGGCAAGATTTTACACACAAAAAGATATTGAAAAGACATCCTTGATATGCAAAATTTATTTTATGATTATTAAATGAGCTATATCTGCCCCTATTTCATCATTTGCCTACTTAGCATTCAAACAGGAGAGAACAGATGTGAATCAAGTGAAAAATCCTGTTAAGGTGAGATCGAATTATCACTAACTGAATTTGGAAGTTACATGCACAGAACTTCAGTAAATATATAGAAAGATAAATATATTATATAGAGGTCAAACATTTATCATCAAGACGATCAGTCCCAAAATGAAACATTTAATTACAGCAATATGTTTTTCATTATCACGCTCTTAAGACCTGTGACTTAATGTACAAGCAATCATAAACTGTTGAATGCATTCAATGTTCTTTTAAATGTATATACTTGCTTCAGTTGGTGATTTGATGACTTTGCTTAACATATCATGAATCATGTTTGTATTGATAGTTCTGTTGTAAATGAAGTGTTATTAAAACAACACACAAAATGTAAACACAAGGTGTCAATCTACATTGTTTTCCCAAATTTAAAGAGGTTTTTAACTATAGCCAAAATGCTCACGATGTTCTACTGGACCAACTTGTATTTATAACTTAAAAGAACATTTATTTAGAGCTGCATTAGACTGTAATATTCTTACTCATTTAGTGTTTTTTCAGTATGTTTTACACAGAAGGCAACACGGAAAAAACACTGTTTAAAACTTCCAATCAGCGAAACAAAGCACCTTTACGAGGTACCTTGAATTAGCAAATGTATAAAGTAAGAGAGAGAGAGAGAGAGAGAGAAGATTCATACGCATATTATGCAACGAAGATATTACTCTATTTTGTCAGAAAGTGAATAGTCATTGCCGATAAGGCGAGTTTCCTGGCATAAAGGCTCAAATCCAGCCAAATGGTATTGTTACAAGCCAGGGATATTTGCCTGACCGAGCGGTGTCAAACCCTGGCACGATTCCGCTGTAAGTCGAAAGTTTACCCCAAATTTCCAAAGACTTTTATACAACTTCAGTTGTAGATTAGAGAGCCCGACGTGTCCACTATATACATAAATTTTTCGCTAATCTATGCAAGACCACAGATCTCACAACTTGCCAAATATCTATCAACCACACATCTGCATGGTTTCTCTTCACCAACTTTCCATACCATCAGCAGTTCATGCCGTAGAAACTATACAACTATCCCTTAACACAGGGAACTATTTTTACTGTGCTACCTTAAGCCAGTCAATTCATGCTTTCAAGGCACATTTCACCAGTACTACTGCATCACATTTGCCACCATGGTGACATAAACGGTATCTGCCGAGTCCCTTCTTGTTTATTCCTTGGTGTAATTTACAGGTCTCCTACCATAAATACTGCCATGTACACCACTAGGTTTTAACAGGGACTATGGTACTCCAAGGACATTCATGAGCTTTTAACCTAATTCACTAAAAGTCAATCATGGCATCATGGAAACTCACTAACACTTCACTCTGTGACATTTGCTCCTACTAATTGGCTAATTATTTCGGGCTAAGGAATATTTCCATTGCACCGAGTTCCAATAATCAAACAAGTAATCACACAAATCTAAGAATTCCTTACAATGGGGCACTATAACCAAATGCACATACTCCAAATTTATTACAGTAAGATCTCCAAATCAGTGGATTAGTCCGAAGAGAGTTATGTCGTACTAAAGTCTAATTGCAGGACAATCAGTAGATCAATAAACTGTTTATCAGTCAGTCAATAACAACAAGATATATATTCAAATAATAATGTAATTGCCCTAAAGAACAGTTGTAGACAAAACCCTTATGGAGGTTGCAGTTACTAATACTAGTATGTGATTTGGATTTGATTTTAATGTAGCTTTAACAATCTTTCAGTCATATCGCTACGATGTCTGCAGTGTGGCAGTTTATAGTGATGTCGAGCATTGGGGCATCACGCCACAGACATGCAGCATGATGCCCCACCCAGTCACATTATTCTGACACCAGGCCGACTAGTCCTAACACTAACCTCTTAATGCTGAGCACCTAGCGAGGCAGCTGTTAGTGCCATTTTTATGTCTTTGTTATGACTCGGCCTGGGTTCGAACCCACAACCTCCCGCATCCGATGCGGACGCTCTAACCACTAGGCCACCCGAGCAGTCGTATTGATTGTTAAGACTGGACTAGATATGCAAACATGTCCTCGTTGGTCATAGTGTACAAATGTCCATGATCTCCGTCATTTTGTCAAATAGTGTGCGTCCTTAGTTTATATTGATAGTTCAGACTAGATGTGTAAATGCGTCTTCATGGTCCATGACGTACCAATGTTCACAGTCTTCATGATTTTGTTAGTAGTGTGAGTGCCTTGTTGGTACTAATCGTTTAGACTAGATCTGTAAATATGTTCTCTTTGTCCATGATTTATGAATGTCCTCATTCTTCATGTTTTCTCAATAATCGTGTGTGTCCTTAGTCTGTATTGATATTTTTTCTGCTTGTGTAAACATGTCATTGTTGTCCATTATGTCTGCAGTCTCTATTTTCTCAACAATTATGTGTATCATTTGTATTGATATTTGATTATATATGTTTAAAGAATCTTCTTCGACTATGATACACCATGGTTGATAGTCTTCATGATTTTGAAAATCATTGTTTTCTTTCATTAAAGAATAGTACAGAGGATCAGTGTAAAAGCGTTCGTTAAATTCTTAGGTCAAAGTTAACCAAAAAGTCTTCATACATATTAACTATTGTGAAATAATTAAATCAAATTCAGTCATAATACCAACAAGGAAAATCAGTTTCAGATTTCATGAATTATATGATGGTTTAAAATTTAGTAGAATAGGTTCATGTCATATATAAACTGTTCTTGATATTATCAATTTATGCACACTTATAATATAACAATATATGTTCTGATACATGAGCACATTAACTATCCCAGTCCTGTGCTTCCATCTAAACACATCTATGAACAGTATGGAATCACCAGCCTGCCACATTGTTGTATGAAGTAACAATTAAAGACTCATGTCTTACTTAGAGTTGGGATAATCATAATGTGATCAGCCTTTTATTCTGGAAACGGTTAAAGATATTTCTGAGATGAACAAAAAATGAACCACAATTACGTCTGAGTGCACCAACCCTCTTAGTCTGAACAGTTCATGTATGGCGTAATAATGTTTCTCTTCATTTCATTTCGCAAGACAATGGGTGTCACAGCTGGCCATGACATCACATTGTCTACAGTTTCCATGTTGTGGTCAACAGTTATGTGTCCTTAGTTTGCATGGATTATACAGAATATTTGTGTAAATGTGTGTGTCCTTGCTTGCATTGCTAAATTTCATATTCCTTAGAATTGATAATACAGTTCCCTCCTTGAGACATCACCATTTGCTACTAATTTACTGCCTCAAACTGTATTTCTTTTCACTCTAAGATCGCCAGAACAAATGTCCTCGGTACAAGGTTCCGTAACCGAGCCCTCGATATCCACCAAATACAAGTGTGTGTGTGTGTGTGTTTGAGATTTAGATTTATAACATAGCTTTAAAAAAATTTCAGTCATATCGCTATGATATCTGCAGTGTGGCAGTTCATAGTGATGCCTAGCACTGGGTCATCATGCTGCAGACATGTAACATCATGTCCCTCCCAGTCACACTATTCTGACACCAGGCCAACCAGTACTGACACTAATCTTTTAACCCTTTAGCTACTACAGCTGTTATGCAGTTTCACTACTGCTGAGTGCTATCATATCAGTTACTGAGATACTGAGGCTGGTTGCTGTGCTGAATACTAGAGCATCATCATGGCTGACTACAGAAACTGACAATAAAAACATGGTTTCATTTATATTCATTATTTCATTAGTTTTTGCTGGATTTCAGTGAAATAAAAAACAGCTTACCTTGTATAGTTTCTGTTATTCATATATTTCCACTTTATATACTCCTACATCCCATCATACAAAAAATCCCAGTCATGTAAACTGTTTTGAATCTCACAAAATAAATCCAATATTTACATTGCAGGTCTTGCATTTGGTCCCCATTTTCCTGGCATAATCGTTTGTTTCTTTCACAGGCTTTTCCACCAGACATTCAGAAAAAAACTTGAAAAAATCTTTCTCATTGCCTAGTGGTCCAAGTTGGATTGTTGAACTAACATGAAAATCAAAATCATTGAACTCGAACACGGCGAGGTCATAACTCCATTGTACAAGTGGGACTATGTCCTCCTCGTCATCCGATTCAAAATCACTTACATCTGGTGTTGAAACAGGACTAATATCAATATCTGATCCATTTTCTAAGAATGATCCATTAAACTTTTCAATATTGCTTGCACTGAACCCTTCAAAGTTGCTCATATCTGAATTGGAATCCATCTTTGTTTATCTCAACTACACGTGCTTTGTAACTTGCAGGAAAGCCCTTCCAGTGTGTCTAAATTTAACCTCTCAGCTTTCAAACTTGTATCAAAATGTTGAGTAAACAGTCCTCTCGTTGGTTATGATAATCAAAAATATGTAAACTTCTGTACTTTCAACCAATCAACATTTAGATGACATAGCCATTACATCTGCATGGATGCGACATTGGGGTTTCGAGTACGGCTGAACTATACGCAGATAAGCGACACTGGGGTAGTAAACGAGGTTTATTGACACTGCATATATGCGTCAGTGGGGTTCAGGAGCTATTTACAGGTGACGCTTAGATGCGGTAGTCATAGCTAAAGGGTTAATGTTGATTGCCTAGCAAGGCAGCTGTTATTACCATTTTTATAAATCTTTGGTATGACTCAGGCTGAGTTTGAACCAGTGACCTGCTGCATCCAAGGCAGACACTCTAACTACTTAGGCCACTGGAGTGGTCAGTTAATTGGTTAGTGACACATGTTAGTTAACAATAGGATATAGATCCAACAAGAACTACCATGTTTCTTATATGCGTTTATTTATTTATGTTGTTACAACGGGGGTGACCAATATGTGACACAAGCCAATAATAATATGTTCATTCACACACACACACATACACACACATGCAAATACACAGTATATAAACAACTATTCACATAAATGCTACATTACTGCAAAAATGAAAATGAAGCACATGAGCTCCTGTGGATGGTGTAACATGTACTTTAAGAAGTACATGATTTTTTTATGATTTCATCCATCTAATACACCTATTGTGGAAGGAAGAGATGCTTGGGGCTGATTTAACATCATGTGGAATGTTATTCCAAACAAGCACACCTGTAAATTCAAAGCCATTTTTGAATAGCTCCTTTTTTGGCTTGGGTATTTTGAAATTTTGACCCTTTTAATGATCTTAGATTTGGGGTACCATGAGATTCTTTTTCCTGGAAAATGGTGTTTATGTAAGTGGGGGGGGGGGGCAGATTTTGTAAATACCTTGTACATTATTTTGGCCTTTCTCAAAAATATTCTTGGCAATACTTTGAAGGTAAGCACTGCAGTTTGAAAATTTTCTGTTTGCTGATAAGAATTATTTTACATGTCCTTTCCTGAAATCTGGAAATGTTTCTCATATTTGTAGCAGTTGTGTTCCCCCAAATTATACTGCAGTAGTCAAGATGCCATTGAATGTAACTTTTGTAAAAAGTAACTCTCTAAAGTAATGGAATGAAGGCCTTAATTTTCTTTACTAGCAAAAGATAAAGAGTGTATATTCTTTGAAATATAATTTATATGATGAGACCACTGCAAGTTATTATCTACAAATATTCCAAGAATTCTAACACGTCATTTTCAGATCAGTGTTATGAGAGAGAACATGCAGCATATCAGTCTACAATCTTGCTCTTTTCTGCTGTGTAGTTATCAAGACTTTTGTTTTGTCCATACTGAAGATCGTACCATTTTCCTTGTACCCTATTTTAAGTCTGCTGACAGCAGTTTGACATTTTATTTCAACTTCAGCTTGGTTGCTTTGAGCATCAAACAAAGTAGTGTCATCAATATATATGTCAGTTGATGAGACAGTTTGTTCTATTTTTTGGGGTAGGTCATTTATAAACAGAACAAGTAACAAGGGCCCCAATATAGAATCCTTGAGGTGCTCCATAACTTATCATTTTAGTTTCAGATAGGTGTCCATTCAAAATGACCTGCTGAGACCTACTGCTCACGTAAGATGTGAACCACTTAAGAGTACCTTCACTACATTGATAGATTTTTTACTTTTCAAGAAGAATTTCATGATCTACTAGGGTGAAAGCCTTTCTAAAACCAATCATTACAGTACCAACTAACTTTCCTTCATCCAAGGCTTTCAGTCACTTGTCAGTCATAGAGATAAGTGCAGTTTCACAAGAATGATCTTTTTGAAAGCCAGATTGATTTTCATGAAGTAGATTGTGATCATTGAGATAGTTCATACAAGAACTGTTTACATGCCTTCCAAGTAATTTGGAATAGGATGCAAGAATTGATATTGGGCTATAGTTATTTACATCATCTTATGATCTAGCTTTTTGTAGCGAGGTTATTTTGGCAGTTTCCAAGATTCGGGAAATTGACTTGTTCTCAAACTGTTATTACACAGTAAGGTAATATTATCAGCAATTTGCATGTGCAGCTGCCTTAATAAGTCTTGGACCTATCATATCAAGTCCTGTAGATTTATAAACATCTATATTTTTGAGGTATTTTAATACAAACTTGAAACTTATATCTGGGAGTTCAAATTTGGTATCAGTTAAAGTTTTGTGGAACAAAAATGTTTCAGTTCTGAATGATCAGTCTAATTTGTGTTCTGTAGTCATGGAGGCAATGTTTACAAAGAATTCATTGAAAATATTTGCAAAGTCATATGGATCATAAATATCGTTTCCATCATTCATTAGGGATGATATATATGTCTTATTTTTGTACCTTCCTGCTCCAAATTCCTCAAAAATTTTCCAGATATTTTTGGGCTTGGTATTTTTTTGTCTTCAAGAAATTTTTGGTAGTGGTTTCTCTTTGCTTGTTTAGTCATTGTGTTAACTTTATTTCTCCAGATTTTGTAGTCATCTTCATTACCTACAGATTTTAAGTGGTCTTATCGCTTCATCATATCTAAAATTTCTGTGGTGACCCAGCCAGGTTGATGATCATAATTAACTATATGTGTCTTCAAGGGTGCATGTTTATTAACAACTTCCAAAAATAGATCAGACCAAGTGCTTAAATATCTTCAGTATCATCAAAACTTTGGATAGTATCCAAGGGTATTTGCTCTAAATCCTTTAAGAGATTTTCATAATTGAAAGTCTTAAAAGACCTGTGTGTGATAGAATTATAAATGTTCTTTTCTCCTACACTGTTATGTTTTCTTTTGAGAAAAAGTGCAAAATGATCACTTAAACCAATTTTTGGAACATAAATTTTTGAAACATTTTCTTTAATATTTGTGTAAATATGGTCTTTAAGTGTTTTTGAATTGGATATTACCTTAGTGGTTTCACCAATTGTGAAATTCCTAAAGGTTCAACAAAATCCAACCAATGTTTCTTTATTTGTTCATTTAGGAGGTCCCTATTTATTTCATCTAATATGTACAATTCTTTCTCTTCACTGATAACTTTCTCTATTTGAAATTCAAAATCTTCATTCCAGTCAACATTTGAGGATGGATGCCTATACATTAAAACCTCTAGACAGGGTTTGGCTCTTTCTGGGAGGATCTGAATCCATATTGATTCAATTTTTTTAAATTCAAGATCCATCCTTCTTAAGTAAACTGTACCATTTTTAACATATGCTAGGAGTCCCCCACCTCCTGCCTTTCTTTCTCTGTGAGCAGGTGTGTCATATCCATCAATGCAGAGAAAATTATCATCTGGACTTTCATTCAGTTTTGTTTTCAAGATGCCAAGCAAATGTACATTGTTATCTGGAGAAGTTAACACGAGTTAAACTTGATTTATTTTCTCTCTGATGCCTTGAATATTTATATGCATTATACTGACATCTTATCCAGAAATTCATAAATTCAAAATTGTAACATGAACAAGAATACAATGACTATTTTTGGCACTCAAGGAGACATAACTCTTTATACAGATATTTACATTGTTTGTTTTGTTCTACAGAGATTTACTGTGCCTGTATTGCTGTCATTTTCATCCTTTTTGCTATCTTTGGATCCATTCTCATGCATAGCAGATTTCTTAGTCCTGTTGAATGTATTATTTACAGTATTTACAGTCTGCTTATTCCTTGTATAAATGCTGGTTGTGTTGTCATCTTTACTGCTAGAGGAATAATTACATTTACACAAAGATTGGTTGCATTCACAACATAGGGCAGTTAAGATGCTAAATTTGTTTATGTAAGATGGATCCAGATTTACCAGACATCCTTTGGTATTTTTCAGTTGATAAGGATCTGGGATAAAGTTATCTGTACCACTGATGGAAACAACTGTAGCAAAAGCATCACTGCCTGTGTCCTATTGACCAGAGTTATGAGCTTTGGCTTTGTGGCCTATATCAGAACATACCAAGCATCTAAATTCCTTCTGGGATTATTGTGAATTTATTTAAAGGAATTCTGGACAATTCCATTGTGATGCATCAAGACTGTTCACACATCAGAACATCTGAAGACCTGGAATTCATTTGGAACACTTGATTCATTTGGACATGTGTATAACTTTTAGGACTGTTTTGGATTTAATTCATAATACTGTTAAGTTCCTCTTAAATTTTCTCTTTAAAACTTAGAGAATTAAATTATTTGTTAAGTTTTACAAAACTTGTTGGTTTTGCTTCTTTCTGTTATTTACTTTAAGACCACAGAGTTGTAACAGGTGTGCAAAAACCATTATTCTTCTTTCTGTTACAGTCACCTTAACTTTGACCTTTTAATCCAGAAATCAATAGACTTCTTCCTTGCTCCAAGTGCAATGCTATCAGCTAAGTGTGGTTCAGGCCTGTAATGTAGAACTAATGTTATTGTGGCTGAAACCTTTTATCTTCATTCAGCCAAAGTGACCTTGAGATCAGATTTCACACCATCCACAGGGTTTGGTAATGGTAGATGGTGGGGAACCTGGGTTAATGTGCAGAAGATAATTAGGGAACAGGTATAAAAATGGATAACATTATATGTTCCACTATATGTCAGGCATATTAAAAAGGCATATAAGGCTAATATATCTATGCATACTTTGCCTCTGTGAAAGCTTCAGATTCAGTGGCTGATGAGTACAGAGTCAGACCCTTTTTGATCACAGGCCTAAAACTGCAGATTTTCTGTAGCCATTCCTGCTGTTTGCCAGCATCATTCAGATAGTTTTCATCTGTTGGGCAAAGATACTTGATCACTGTGCATAATCCAAGGATACCAAGTGTCTACAGAAATAAATTGAAAAATAATATTATATCATACCTTAATTGCATAGCACTGTAACAACATATTTAATCTAGTACAAAATACAGGTATGATCATTTCTAAGCAATATTCATACAAAAGAAAATGCTATATTAATGTGTAGAATTAATCTATAGTTATTCCAGCAATTATGAACAAACAATACATCAATTGCAATTTGATTTTCTCATATAATTTAAAAAAACTGCTAAAATGGAAAAAGAATATCTAATACTGCCCTTTTTATTTGCTTAGTGAAAAGAGAAAAACAATTTTTTTTTAAAAATGACTATAATACTGCAAATACATGTACCACAATACTCAATACATATCATTGCAAATTTGTAGGATCCAGTAAAGGGATAAAAGGTTAATTGAAACATGAAATATGGAATCAAAACTTTTACCTAAAAGTAGCTTACACATTGACTCCATGGTGCCCCCATGGGGACCTGACTCTGGATAGAGTAGCAGAATCATTGTATAATGATGTTATATTGAAAACATTGCAGTTATTACTTATGGAAATGAAACAAACAAATTTAATCAAACCATGTCCCTATTATACTGATATGTATTGAATAAAGTAGCATGGAAATATAAATGATGAAAATAAATTTGAACCAAAATCTTGAACCAAAATGTGTCCCTAGTATAATTCTTGACCCCATGGACACAACCAAGGGCAAACCATGAGGTGTAGTGGTACAATGCAATGGTGTTATGATGATATTATATTCTGAATATGAAGTGAACCTTATAAGAGGTTACTGAGCAAGAAGTTCTGCATACATGTGAACCTCTCACTGCCCATGATGTACGTGTATGGAAAATTTTATCCAAAATTATTATAAGTTTTCAGAACACATTTTTCACTACTTTTTTTTTCTTCAAACCTTGCATCAAATGTAGTAAATTTATGGTAAAGACTGTCTGTAATTATGTGGCTGTGAACTGGCTTATGCAAGGCAAACACAACACTTTAAGTGCTAATTCAACAGACAATAAAACCTAAAATGAACCAATGAATTACACTGTGTGATTAGAAGTAATTTGCAAAGGTTTAAAGACATTTATGGATTATGGCTGGGTTAATAAAGAGCTTAACCAGCGTTAAACAATTAACAACACTCTGATTCTTTTGGTGGGTCAGTTTGGCTTCTGTGTTCTATGTTGAGATAGAGAAATGATTAAAAATGTTAAATAAATTACTAATGAGGTCAAGTGGCATAAAAGAGTGTCAGTTTTGTTTTGGCGCTTAATGTTTGTCAAGATGTCTAAGTGGCATTTTAGCCAGCATCAAAGCAACATATATCACACAAAATTCAATAATGGATAGACGCAGAAATTTCTTTGGTTGGAATCAAGTTCTGGGGACATGAATAGGCATTCTGCCATTCCTTTTAAGTTGACTTCAAAATGTGCCAAGGTGGCAAGAATGACACGATACATCATGAAGAAACCTTATAAAAACATATTAAACTCAACAACATGAGGAAACCAGGATCCAGTACAATATATCATCTCCTAAGTTTTAAGATCAATGATGATGAAGACTGCCACCTATATAATCCTGGCAATGATCTACTAAGAAAGGCTATGAATGCTTGTGCTGCAATAGTATGAAAGGCAAAAAATCACAGCGAAAAGATTAATGTCATGAATTGATGTACATATTTTAATATAAGCCAAAAAGTTCTTTTCAAGGCATCGATGCTCTACTGACCAAAAAGAATTTCCTGGAATTAGAAATAAAAATTTCTTCTTTTTAATTGCAGAGTGTTAAAACAATGTGAAATATTCTTAGCAGTAAGATTTTACAATTATCCACTGCAGCACCCATATCAGATGTGAGATTGGCACCATTTTAATTTAGGGCCTACTAGACATCAACAGAAATATTTTGGTGAAAGCCCATTTGTATATGATCATCATCAATCAGGAGGACTTGCAATAACAAGATTTTCAAGATGACTGTCATTGTAGCCATGTTGGATGTTAGATCAGCACCATTTCATTTACAACCAACATTTAAAAAAAATCCTTTGGTGAAATCCCCATGTCAATAAGAGCATCCATCTAGTAGAAGTACCAATAACAAGATTTTCAAAATGTCCACCATAGCAGTCATTGTGGATGCCAGATTGGTACCATATTAATTCAGAACCAATTAGAAATCATAAGGAGTCTTCTGGTACAAACTATAGAGTCTTCTGGTAGAAACTACATGTTGATATGACTTTCCATTGAGAAGTAGCAATAACAAGATTTTCAAGAGGACTGTCGCAGTGGCCATATTGTATGTCAGATTGGCATCATTTTCACTTAGGACCAACTAGTCATCATAAAGAATCTTCTCATGACAACATCTTGCTGAGATGACTTTCGATTCAGAGGAGTTGCAATGGCAAGATTTTGAAGATTGTTGCCATGGAGGCCATACTGGATGTCAGACTGACACCATTTTCATTTAGGATGAACAGGACATCATAAAAAGTCTGTTAGTGAAAACTCCATATCAATAAGACTTTCCATCTAGGAAAAGTAGTGATAACAAGATAACAAGATTTTGAAGATGGCTGCTGTATCATAGAGCTGTCAGTTGACACAATGTACACAGGAGTGACAATACAATCACTATACAGATTCCTGCCTTATTCATTTGTCTTTGCATGTGATGTCTATGCCAATGTAATGGCAAGTATACAGCAAGGTTATTGGTATAACCTGAACCTGTCTTACAATATTAAATGCCAAAATCTGTGACACTTTCACTGTCGTGTACATGCTATTGGGAAACAAGAGATTGCATGCAGTCCCTTTTCTATGACAACAATATCAGGAGTTTGTTAAGATTCTGATTCAAATTTGTTCATTTTCCCATTTTACCTTGGGATCAAGGTCCTGGTCATAGAAAATTTACATCAAAGTTTGGTTCAAGAATTTTCACTTGTTAATATATTCTAAAACTTAAGTAGATCCTCATCATATGTTCATTATGACACTAAAACAATTCTTTCTACAACATGTTCGCCTACCTCTGTTAGCATAGGTCAATATCAGAGCCATAGAAAAACTGTGTTGAGGCACTGGTTAATGTTTCTTCATATCTTTATATTTTCTTAACCTTTGATGGATTTGCTTCATACTTCGCAAGAAGCATTGTGAAGCTAAGACAATTCATTCCTTTGATCTTTGGGTCGTGATCAGTCATTGAAACTGTGCATTAGGTTTTGGTTAAAATATTTTAATTTGCAGTTATTATATACTCAAGTGTGCAATATAGAAAATCATTGGTGAAATGATTTTCACATTTTTATTCATTGCTATATTCTCACATGCCAAAATATGTCCTAATATTTTCACATATGAAAATATAAGATCTCCCATTCCATGTGACGATTGTGTGTGCCTAGTAAAGTTGTACCTGCAGATAGAAAAGTGAGCACTTCACGAGCTAAAACAAATAAATGGAAACTGCATTACCTCTTAGACACAGAAATGAAGTTTTGCTGAAGAAATTTGACTCAATGCTGTTTGCGTCTCTATGAATCTATTTCCCCTTACCACTTTGAGAACAATGACAAACCAGCTGTGATGCATTGCTGAATCGGACTTTCTTTGTGGTCAGATAGAGCAAAATAATGATTAAAATGTCAAACATGAAATTTACTGCAAGATATTACTTCATCCTAATCCTACCACTATCTTAAGTCACACACACACACACACACACACACACATATATATATATATATATATATATATATATATATATATATATATATATATATATATATATATATATATATATGCAAAGGGTGGTGGGAGCAGTGTAATGAAGAATAACATTTTCTAAGCTTCAATTCAGGATAAAGTTTGGTATATAATAAAAAAAACAAAATTTTTATTTCCAGTATAAATACCAGATACATTTTATCTTTTCCACTCTTGAGAATATCAGATTTATTTAAACATACAATTAAATATATCTTGTATTTACACAGGAAATGAAAATGTCCTCTATATCTTTCAAAGAAGAAGCTCATCTGTCAACTGACCAGTCTTCCAAGTAGCCTTCTACAATTACATGTACCAGAATATGATATACAAATTTTATCTTTATACAATAAATCTATTAAAAAATTGAGAACTGACTTACTGCTACAATAAAATATGTACATATTAAAGATGAGTACATATAGGATTCATGCAAAGATTAGTAGTGAACCTGTGTAAAACATTACATGCAAGTACATGAAATAACATTGCTTTAAAGATGACCAGTAATTACACAAAATCATACAAATGATTGTTCCTGTAGATACTGTGGAAGAAACTTCTTAAAACCAGTGGACAAGTCAGGTGACATTATACAGGGTGGAATGGAATTCTATAGTATTGCATCAGAAAAAGCAAAATCGTTCTTATAAAATTCTAAATCTGAATTAGATAAATACAAACTGTAGTCTGTACATCACTTTTAACTGCTACCACATCTATGTACTGCAACATTTGTGATGCAGTATATATTGTGATATTCTAGCTGTATTATAAATACCTATGCAATATATCACTGCTGAAAATACTTCTAGACTGAGCATCATTTTTGGCCAGTGATCAATGTAGCTTTATTTTCTGAGCAAGTATCTACTGAATAGAAATTTAACTGAAACAGGAAATGATACAGACCAATGTATATATGAAAATCAGGCATCACATTTTTTGAAAAGACATTTCACAAAGTGAGAACCCATCAAACTTGGAAATATGGATTTAAAGCAAGCAATACTTTAACTCTTTTGTTGGGAGGGGGGAGTCTTTATGTTGAGGGAAAAAACGTTTTAACCTTGAACACTTGATTATGAACTTCTGCTATGGTCTGTTGCTTGTAACTATTGCTCATATCTGGTGTTTTGCAAAGCTTGATCTTTTTTGTCATATATAAAGTACAGTAAAACCGTTCCAAGCATTCACCTTTACTCAGCAGTCATCTGTTCAAAGTGGCCATTCTAATTTCCCCCTGACAAATTTCCTAAATAAATGTCCTGTATGTAGTGGTCACCTGATTTCTGTCATTAATGGTCAGATGTTTCCTAACCAAACAATGATTTCTCCCCATCTTAAGTGGCCACTGGAGGTATCCAAAGTGACCACTCAATCCATGCAAACTCAAAGTTTGCTTCATGAACAAGGTATTATTGAGATAAAGGAATTTTATGTGAATTGATGTGCAAACATTTATCTTGCCTGCACTTGTAACTCCAGTCATGTTGACAGTGTGACTTGAAGCTGTAAATATGTCAAATTTGAAAGAGAGGCAGTTAATTGTTTTGAAGTGAAACTTGCACAAGTTGGTAAATGAAAGAGTCATTCCTTCTGTTTTACAGTCATATGTAAGCTGCCAATCATAGCAAAAATATTGTTTTGTCATGGTGCAAAAAAGAAACTAAGCTCTGTAATTATTTTAAGTCAGTGATGATTTAATTTATAGGATTGATTAAAGTGAGCAGAATACAGTAATCTTGTGTGGAATATTAATTTTGGAAAGAACAACATGTACAAATTTTAGGACTTTGTTCAACAGTATATATACAAAACAATACAAACAACATAACAAAAAAAGAGAATATTTGGTCCATAGAATTTATTCAGAAACAAATTTTAAAATGTGCACCTGCATACAGAGGTCACCCGTGTACAATGGTCAGCTGTGTCTTTTCCCATGGGTGGCTGCTGTAATTGACAGGTTCTGTACATAAAAAAAATTAAAAAGTCTTCTTTTGAATATTATTTTTTTGTACATTTGTCACATGTACTCCCACCCATTCCCTGGAGTTATTCATCCCTAAGTTTTCATGTTATCTGATGGTTGTTGTTGTTATTGTTGTAGGATTTAATGCCATTTTTCAGCACAAGATAGGCTATACATGGCGGCCAGTATAACTGGTGGGGGAAGAACCCCAGGAAGAACCACCGACCCACGAGAAGCTACTGGCAAGTTTTCTCATGTACCCACATTAGCCGAGCCTGAGACTTGAATCCACGCAGACAGAGGTGAGATGGCAGTGATCTGGAACGGTGAGCACTTTAGACCACTCGGCCACTCTGGGCCCCTTATTTGATGGTTTAGTACATAATGTGATAATCATTTATGAAGCCAAACTAATACATTATATGGAAAGATATCTGTATTTCTGTTTGAAGATTTACTTCAAAAATAGCTCCAAAAATGCCACCATAGAAATTTTGGAAGTGACTATCATCCAACAACAAAAATATGGATCAGTGGAACATATGGGTTTTTCTCTAATGGTTACCTCAATGCATTATTTCAACACTTACAAACTGATCTGAATTCTTCTCTTCCATTTTGTGGACATCCTCAGAGCACTCTGGCCACACTTGATTAATGCTCCCGAAGTACTGAAGATCCTGAACTATTCTGTTGTAACACTCATGGATCTGGACAAACCTAGCCAAGATACTGGACTCAATATCTTGATGTAGCAAACCTGACATGTCCTTGACAGCACTGTAAACAATCTGGAAAATGATATGCACAATTAGTAGATCATTATTATGTACCTGAGAATTTGCAAAATTTCATTTTGTTGTATAGTTGCAAAGTGGGTATACAAGTGACATGATGACAGGATTATTGATTATACAGAATGCTTGACTCAGAAAGACCATAGTTTTCCTATCCCAAAGTCTAGTGCACAAAGTTAACTAAATTTTGTTACAGTCTCTAAACAATTTCATCTTTCTTTTTTAAAAATGATAAATGTCTTTAGCACTGTTTAATTCAAGGTATTATGACATGCATAACTTGATGTGTAAGCAAACCCATATAGAACATACCCTTCAAGAGAAAGTTACATTAAAGTATTGCAAATTCACTAAGGTTTGTTGAGTATGAAATGATGCATGTCGTGGTTGTTATGAATAACAAATTTAAAGATACAATGCAATATTCCATTAGTAAAGACAGTGTTTCTTTTCTTCCAAAATATTCTTATCCATTTAAGTACCCTGATGAAAATGCATATAATTTCTGCCATACCACACAATTTTATACATAAAAACATTTTTTTTAAAAATTAATAAATTTCCAGCATGTCCACTGTTCTTTCATGTACTGCCATGATGCATAACAACAGTGTTGCACCTAGGATTCCATGAGCATGGGACATCCATGAGCATGGGACACTGCATCTCAGTGCGATCATAAAATGGGTATTCAGCCACGAAACAGCACTGTTATCCCCCTTCCCATTTTTCTTTATGTCCAGTGTCACATTCCAAATTTTTCAAGGTCCTTCAGTAACTTGTACCCTTGCTTACAGGGAAGTCTATGTTATTTGCCTCAAATGTGCGAGTTCCTGAGGAAAAGGTGTATATATCAATCATGCTATAAAGACTTATTTGATAAATTTGTACTTCTTATTTTTTGCAATGCTTAAAATACTCAAGGTATGGACAGAAAATGAACAAAATGTAGCTCATGTGGTAAAGCGCTGGACTCATAATCCACGGTTTTGCTGGTTTTATACCCCTCTGGTGACCCGAGTTTGGCTGCCTTGTTGTGTCATTGGGGAAGCTACTTAGCTCCTATTTCCTCTGCATGATTCAGCCAATAATGTGATAAAAATGCCATTAAAACCAACAAAAGTAAAATACCCACATTCATTTAATTTTTTAATTTTTTCCATTATGAAATCATTATTACCTCATGTTCAACAGATGTCCGGGCATAATAGACCATGTAGATGAAGTCTTGAGCATACATACTGACAACTTCTTCTGTGGAAACATTTCCTTCGAGAGTCTGAAGCAGCTGTCCTAGTTTGGTCTCTTTCAGAATATCCACCATTTTCTCACTCTTTCCTATAACAAAAATAAAGAAATAATTACTGTTCAACATGAAGTTGCAGAATCTTAATATCATCAGCATCATGGATTTAAAAACAGCTACACTTTTACATATGTAACAGATATGAATATTGAATCATACAAAGTTCCTGATTGTGGAGGAAAACAGCAGTGATAATAAAAACTGTTTGATATCTAACATAATGAACAAATGCAAAACAATTTAAATATGATGAATTTAACCATAAATGGAAGCTTATATGACCCACTAGTTATCAGAATTACTTCTGTGTTATAACCCTATGCACACACTGCAGCCACCAAAATAATACTATGCAAACAATGCAGCCAATGAAATAAATCCAAGTCCAAAATGACCACACAAAAAAGATTACTTGCAAAATTCATTTAAATCGCACACAGATAATCATATCCATCAAAAGTCCAATGAAATTTCATTTGCCAAAGTCAAGCAGGTCCAGAGTTTAAAGTGACAAAAAAAAAAAGAAGTAAATGGTCTTAAAGACTAATAGAAATTTAATCAAGTCATGTGTACATAACAAAACAAAAAAGTTCACTTGTCCAGGTCTGCAGGTTCGGAATATAATTATGCTAAAATGTTTGCACTCAACTATGTCCACACATTGCAAGAACTAATAAAATATGCAACTGGATTCATGCTTGTACATGTATGTCATGACTGCAGACCAAAACAGTCCAATTACAACAGTTCAGAAATGTATTTAAAACAAATATATCATGAAGATCTAAACAGATCATTTACATATAAAATAAAAATATGCATACAAATTTCATGTCTTAAATAGATTCAACTTAATCTTGCCAACATTTATGATTATTTGATTTTTGTGGAATTTTTTACACCAATATTCAGCACATGATAGACTATACATGTCAGCCAGTATTTTTGGTAGAGGTAGAACTTGGGAAGAATCAACAACCCACAAGAAACTACTGGTAAGCTTTCTCGCATACCCACATTGGTCACACTGAGACTTGAACTCATGGGATCAGAGGTGAGATGTGTGAGTGATATGTAAGGCGAGCACCTTACACAACCAGGGCCTTCTTGAACCTTCATCTTGATCCATGGACTATTGTAAATATCTACTGTGAGCATAATGCACAGAAGTAGCCAATATTTCCCAATTTCCACTATAACTTGAAAATTCTTGCACAATAACAGATAATAAAAGGTAATTATTAATTTATGTCCTAATGATAGCAGTGGTTGAAGTTGAGTGTCTCTCAAACAGGCTGTTTCACACTGATCAACCTAAATATGTGTACAGCTTCTTTAGTATAATTTAGAGTTGAAAAAACCCACTGCTATAAACATTAATTTAAAAACAAAATCTTATTCTCATTATTATTTTTAAGAGGCAAATCAATTCTAGATCAATGGTGAATTAAAGTTGGTTAACTACCCAATCACCAGTTTTGATTACTAGTAACACATTCCTTAGTTTACACTGCAACTTTAAATTTATATTTTTCATTGACTTAAAAAAAAACTTGCTTGCTGTCCAGTAATTTCTTGTACTATAAAAAATTATTTCCAATTTAGAAAATATACTGTCCTGAAAATTAGCGGGCCCAATTATTCATGTAAACTAGGGTATCATACATACAAGATTTTCCAAAATCATAAAAATCTTTAAAAAAAATACAAACTTACTTTCATAATCAAAATATATAACTGGGTCTTCAACATAATACAAATAAGCCAAATAAATTTAATTTATTTACTAGAAGTTGTCTTTTTTGTTGTTGAAAACTTGCTTACAAGATTTCTGTCAAGAAAGTTCAAAACTATTTGCAAGACAGGGTTTGCATGCAATGCCCATGTTTGAAATGTTTCTGTAAAATATGTGCCTGTGACCTCAAGGTCAAAAGGCTAAGCACGTATGTTATATTACAAAACAGATTAATATTTATTCATGCTAAGTATGAGCAACAATTCTGCATTTATTTAAAAAGTTCATTTTCCTAACTTTTTTAACAATTAAGTTTCACACTGTTTGCTTTACCTTTAACTGCCACAGCATAGCCATAAAACACCACTGCATACATACATCTATATCATCTTTGAGTTAGGAAATAGAAACATATAAAACTTCAAACAAAACTACAAATTTTCTACAAAAGTGATCTTGACCCCAAGTTCAAATGGGATGAACCTGCATGTCACAAAATGAATTACTTTATTCTTGAAAAGAAAAATCTGAAATAGAAAAAATTTAGGATCTAGGAAATATAAACAGATGAACAAAACCTGAATGCAAAATTTTATGTATGTTACCTTCACTACACAGTCAAAGAGGCATGCAAGTATGTTGTAGAGTGAACTGCTTTGACTTACATAATGATTCATCCTAAGTATGAACAAAACTGCAACAAAAGTTTTTAGAAATAAAAACAAATGAAAAAAGTTGATTCAAAACCATAATGCAAATTTTCTTTGAGAATAGGATGAATGGGGCAACATTTGGTAGAGAGTGTGTGTGTGTGTGATTTGGATTTTTAACATAGCTTTAAAATATTTTCAGTCATATCACTACGATGTCTGCAGTGTGGCAGTTTATATTGATGTCTAGCACTGGGTCACCCAGTCACATTAACCTGATACCAGTCCTAACACTAACCTCTTAATGCTGAGTGCCAAGCCAGACAGCTGCAAGTACCATTTTTATGTCTTATATTGGGGTTTGAACCTGCGACCTCGCGCATCTGAGGCAGACTTTAGGCCACCGGAGCAGTTGAGCATTTTGCAGATTAAATATTTTTAGCTTTATTATTATTCAATCCAAGTATGATGAGGATCTAGCAAGAAATTTAGAAAATAAAACTTCAACCCAAAACCTTGACAAACTGTAGACACTGAGACTGCCAGCAGAAAAGATGAGTAAGGTTAGCCACAAGAAACCACTCTAAGTGCCTAAATATCCAATTTAGTCAGGTTTTGTTGAATAGAATTTTAGATAGTGTATCTTACTTATAAGGTAGTGACTACCAGTGGATGGATAGTACAAAACCAATATGTCTCCCTGCCTTAAGCGGGGAAGGCGATGGACATAACTTTTTTCCTGCCTATCTGCATGTCTGTGCATGTGTACATCTGTTTTGTTTCCATGTACCTAATATCCGATATTAAGTTAATATTTAAATTTTTTTTTTTTCAAAGTGTTAAAGTCCTTATATCATAAGAAGCCAACATCTCTGACACTGAATGTTTTAATCACTCAGTCTTGCCTTCAGTATAATAGATTAGAACATAGACTAATCTTTCAAAAATGTGAAAACTTATGGATGTTACCTTTTTCAGTTTGATGACATATATTGAAGAATATTAAAAGCTGAAGCTGCTGTGAATTATATGGGTCAACACAGTGTGACAAAGAAAACAAAAAAATGTTATATTTACACACAAGTAACTGAATGTGTGACATCAAAATCCCGAGAGTGACAGTGCAACCAAAATATTGATTTAAATTTAAAAGTAGAAAGGTTTGCATTAGACATAAGCAAACAGCATACTTGGGGTGGGCATGGGGTGGGGTGATATGGGGGAGAGGTATGAATATTTCTCATCATTATCAATTAGTTTTTATCAATTACCACAGGCTCACTTGGCATTATGGCCAGAGGAGCAAAAATATTTTTGAGTTTCCTTACCTGTTTCTTCTGGACTTTCCTGGGTTGTCCTCCAAATACTATCAATCTGTTCAAAGATCAGCCAAGAGAATGGCATTTTAGCAGTAAATATTTGACCTTCACATCCTGTTGTCTTAACAATGACCTCATTCAGCTCCTTTTGTTCAGCAGGGAACAGGTCAGTGTACTGTAGCTGGATTGCACCCTGGGTGTTGAGAATCTGAAGCCATAACCTTGCCATCCAGTTTCCAGTGGAAATATGCTCATGAATAATATCCATATTATGATTAGTGTCAATGTGGGCAATAATTCCAGCAAGTATCGGGGCGATCTTTGACTCAAAATGCTGGGTACAAGCTCGTCTGTAGAAAACAAGTAATTAAATGACACTCAAAATATTTGTGATGTCAATGTTACAAAAATTACTGAAATGTTCAAGGCTTCTTGCAATCAACAATGTTTGGAGCAAAAAATGTTTCTTTGATAAAACTTACCATACCTGTTCATAATACATTAATATAACAACCACCTTACAAATCCAGCTCTTCCAAATTTTTTTAGCAATAAAGTTCTAAATTTCATCTGGCCACAATGTGGGAGTCAGACATTAGCAATCTAAACTTGGACTTAATGGCAGATGCCAGATCCCATCAAAACTTCAGTTACTACTGGAGTGGATATGCATGCTCTCTGATTTTCGGGGTGGCTAGATGGCTGTTCCTGTATTATGATCAGCAAAGTAGTATCAAGAAATATATTTTAATTAAAAAAGATTTTCTTCTTCAAATACACTACCTGGTTATAATGCATAAAAAGAATAGCAAATCTTGTGAGAGACACTGCTACACTTAAGACAGAAGATAGAACTGGATGTGGCCCATCGATAAAATTCCCCTCCCCATTCCAGCAGAACTTGAGAAGTAGAAAGGCCATGTTATTATGAAGCTACTGAATGACCTGGCAAGGTAGCCTATTGTGATAGTGCTGATTGACTGACAAGGTATGTATGTGATTGAATCTGCCTGTTGTAACAAAAAGTAATTAGGAAGCAGGTCTTATATAAGATACCAGTCAACAAGATTCTAGACTGGGTATGAAAGGTGCTTTAGTCAGCCATGCCAGATCCAATGGCAAATTTCATGCCTGACATAGGGCCAAAGCTTTTGCCTAGGGCAAATAAAATGTTTGCCAGAAGGTTTTTGTTCTGGCCAATATCCGCCCTCGATAATGAACTGTCAGAAATTGTGGAATAGTAGCTTCTTGTAGTGGCAGAAGTTAACTTCATTTCAAAAGAGTAAAAGGAAAACGTAAGCTGTTTGTGGTACCAAGAAGTTTAATCAATGTATGTGTTTCTGCTCCCACCACAGAAAGAAAACTTTTTCATTCCCTTTGTATGCTTTGAAAGTGGTGGGTCTTTTTACAATAGTGACTGTGGCCACCATTTGGACATGCCAGACCTGTGAATATATCTCTTGAACCGTGAACCACAACCAGCGTGCATTACAAATATGCCCATATCTGTGACAGAAGTCATCTTAGGACAGATCACGAGATCTGCATAATTAGCCAGTAGTTTTTACTTCAGATCATGAGGATTTTCATGAACCCAATTTTTAGCATGCAAAGGGGCAAAAATGACAACTTCTGCACTAAAACACATTTTTCAATATTAAAATACAGTGGAACCTGTCTTGAAAGACCACCCTTTTGCCAAAACATAATGGTCTCTCATGACAGGTGGTCTCTCATAACAGGTCATAATACTATATATTCAATAAATATGTACATGAAGAACCTGGTCTCTCAAGACAGGTGGTCTCTCAAGACAGGTTTTACTGTATACACATCTTCATGATCACATCAGTCCTTTCACATTAACTTTTTGCCTTTCATACTGCTCTAATATGTAGCACAAGCATTTTTAGCTTTTTGTATCACTGACTGGATAATATTCGTGGCAGTCCTCATCACTTCATGATTGCAAGCCCTGGGTGACAATCAACTAACAAACACTATGATTATGAAGCACTGTGGAATACACCCCATGGCTTGTGACAATATTACAATGTGACACCACTATAGCACGCAGTTATAACACAAATCTGGATATAACATGATCATGGTGTGGCTCCTGAAATTTCAAATACATGTATTTTTCTCATACACAAAAAATATTTTTTCTTTTCAAATGTATGAAAAATAATATGCAAAAGTTTATTATCATTTTGGGGAAAAGATCATATATAAATCCTAATATATGATGATCATGGCATGGCTCCTAAAATTTCAAATACATGTATTTTTCTTGTACATAAAAAAATATTTTTTTCTGAAGTACAAAAAATAACTTGTACAAAGTTTATTCATGGACTGTAAACTGGAATCTATTGTTACTTAAACAAATCCCTTGTTCATATTGACAAACCATCTTAACAGCGCATTGTTATACCATAATCTGCTTATGCTGACATCTGGCCTGAATACTATATGCTGTGATACTCAAACAGTCATGCTACCAGGCTAGTTACAATCAACCAACCTCTGAAGGCAGGAACAGGAATGGTTACAATCTACCAAACGAAGGCTACTTCTTTTTTTTTTTTTAAATGTACCCAGAAAAAATAGTTTTTCTGAAACTTCAAAGAAAACTGATTATTATATGCTGATTTTTATCTCCATTAATCTTACATTGTCAGAATCGTGCAATATTTTATGATACTGCACTCACATGCACTTCATATTGCACTCACGTACATGACACGTGTGCCCAATAGTGTATTAGGAACTATTCTGTAAACAAATCATGAACACTCGTGTAGTAGACGCTTTATGTTTTGATTGATTAAATTTGTTTCTGAATGAACTAAAGCAGATGTTTCGTGGACTGCCACATACCAGCTGTTTTGTCACATTCCGCATTAACTTTCTTGATACAATGTTTTGGATTTAGGCTAGTAATAGATGCCAGATTTCATAAAATTGCTGGGTCCCTACAAATAACATGCAAGTGACAAGGCATAAACTGTCTTCTTTAGCTGGTAATAAGAATGGCAAAAAATATACTTACAGTTTTACATCCTGAATTTCCTCAAAATGTACTTTCTTAGTTCTGCAAATCCGAATTACATGAGCCATGTCATGGGTTCTCAAGCTTGATTACACATTTCGAAATTATACTGTAATTTTGACTATATTCCAAATGCAATTACATTCTCTTTACTGCACTCAAAATGAAATAAACATTATATTTCATAGTGTCTTTTTGATAATTGCAATTGAAAGACTTCATATTTTTCCCACATTACGATTTCAAACATTCAATGACAGAACATAAACACACTTGCAGATGTCAACACACTGCTCCCTCACTGCTGAAATCCGATGTACTTCATGTAGAATTGGCACAGATAAATCCAGTCCATAATCACGAAATTTTGTAGAATCGACAAAAATCCCAAAATCTATTCATTCCAGATCAAATGGAAAAGTTGTTGCAATGCACATTCATTCACAATATGACTCTAAATTTCAATTTTAAGTAGACCAAAACACCATTTTCTTTCGAAAGTGATGTCTAGTGTGTGACTAAGTTCAAATTTATCTGGGGGGAGTTATGTGCACATTAATAATGTTTTTTGTTGTGTAATGATGAATCTACGCTTGTGTATTTAGTTTGGAATACAGCATACATTCAGTTACTTTGTTTCTTGTAGTGTATTTTTGTTTATATAATTAAGCCTTAGGTAGAATATGAAAATGAGCATATAATAAAAAGGTTACCGCATTTGTATGGGAAAATATGAACTCATGTTGTCAGATGGATATACTGCACTCCCATGGTCGTGCAGTATATCCCTCTGAAAAACTCTTTCATATTTTCCCATACAAATGCAGTAACCTATAATTACCTCTGAAGCACTGATTGTTTGGTATAAATACTAAGCAAATGAAAAAATATTCAGTTTCAATCAATGTTCTACAATTATTTGATGTTGCTGCCGCAATAACAAAGGTGCATTTGTTAGGTCCTCCAAAGTTGGCATGTAGCAGTGACTTCAATAAGACATACACCTTTCATCAAAGCAAGCCAATGACAATCTTCAATAAAAATGAAGTACCTTTCATCAAAGGAAGTCAGTGCCAAACTTAAATAAAAGCAATGGCATTTGATGGATTTTGCATTTTCCAAAGTCACAGGAACACATTTATTGTGCTGTAAAAGTTTCCATTTTGCAGGAAAAAAGTTTATGCTTACAATTACTACCAACAGAGCCATAAAGTGCAAATTAATTTCCAAACTTTTGAAACTATAGATATCTAGCTATCAAGTGAATCGAAGGTCAGGCATCTCGCAAAGATGTTAAACTTTACAATTTGTTCACACTTTTTCATTTCCCTATGAATATCCTCATTCCCTGGGTAGCCTCGGCAAGATGACACCGGTCTCCAGCTGACCAAATTTCTAGGCCAATTTAGGTACATGTACATGTAGCATATAAACAACTACAGGTAACTACCGACTAAAGAACATCTTAGTGAATTGTTTAGTGATACATATTTGTTGACAATGGAATATAGCTCAAATGAAGATTACCATTTTTAATATATGTGTTATTTCTCCATTATAATGGGATGCGACTATTACATGAATTTTATAATGTGATCTATATGAATTTTATAATGTGATCTATACTCAAATTCATGGATTTTTCATATACATTATACAGTACTGAACACATTATATACTGTACTACACAAATGTAAGTTGCCAATATACAGGTGTGATTCATAATAATTTGTCTTCATTTTATCAAAAGCACATATTTTGTGCCTGATTTTTTTTAAACCCCCTCCTCACCATATTTTGGCATATGCATCATTTTCTTCAGTTAACTGACTTTGTTGGTTATAAGATGGTTTGTTACATAACATTTTGTTATAGCAGGGTCACACTTTATTATTAATTTCAACACTAATGAAATGAGGCATCATTAACAGATCCAGGTTCCTTCTACTGACAGCCTGAATTTTTCTCAGAATAGAAAATGTCCTTTCAGTGTCTACATGAGAATGTGGTAATGTTGTGACAACTGCCAAGTCCACCAAGAAGTTTAGTTTGTTTCTTGCCTGTGGGTAGATTCAGGTTGCTGACTGCCAGCGAGAACTGCTCAAGGCTAGTGCTATCTGGGTCATACTGGGAACTTCTTATTCAAATAGACTTTACAGGAATTATAGCAGAATGTATATTCATGTCTATCTGTATTTGATCCCAAGCACTGAAATTTCCTGTTTCCATCTATTATTGAATTTTATATGATAGTTTAAATTTTGGTGTTTCAGCATGGGTTGATAATGCAAAATTGGATATCTCGACAAACTGTAAATACTGAAACCAAACTGTACTGTTTTATTTCACTTGTGTTCTTCAGTAATGACTAATCCAACCATAATAAATTAACTTAATTTACTACATTCCAAATTTTATCTATGATACACAGTAAAATATTTCAACAAACTTTAAACACTGAAGCCAAACCAAACCTGCCAAATTAATCCAAGTAATGGTAACTGTTTTAAGCTGCCTGAGCTCTTCAGTATTCCAATCATAAGCAGTTAACATTTTTAATAATATCCAAATTAATACCAATCACACTTAGTATAATCCGATGATTATTTTAAGGGTTATTGCCTGTCAAATTACCAATTAGAGTGTCATGCTTGCTGGGTAAGCCAGTTCAGTCACATGATCACTGGGAAATTACTATTAATATGCTACAATGAATGCAAGGTGTGAAAAAAAAAAGTGAAAAATTTGTTTGGGAATTTTTTAAATAAAAATTTTGCATACATGTAAGATTTCAATTAGAGACTACAGGAATGGGAGACATCCCTCATCTCTGCAGAAGAACCCCTCCCTGCTGCGAGATTCACATATATGCGCTTGTTATGAGAATTGTTTCCCTCTAAAATCTTCTTTAATATAAACCAGGTGTGTGGGTTCAACAATTCTAGACTTGGTGCTAATGTCATTTGGGCTGTTTTAAATCGTAGATGCTGATGTGGCTCTGAAATGCCACTTGTGTTACGGAATTGTATAAATCCCTTTATTTACTAAATTAAAACGATACCTGAAGGTGATTTATGTATATTGTACAATATTTCGAAACAGTGAGTTCAGTTCATCCTATGCCGCATGTGCGAAGTGCTTTCGATAGGAAAAATCAAATTCTTCCAGTGCAAAGACGATGTAGGCTACATCGTCTGTGTATATATGCCTTACCGTAAGACGATATCTTCACATTACGGAACATCTTGTCAGTAAGCAGTCTACTTAGGGACTTGCATATCTTCAGCTGTAGAGGTATGTAAGTTATTTATTAATTTCTTATGTATATTATTTCTCATGTATATTGTAAGTTATAGCTATTGTACATACTACCATGTTTATTTTTGTATGTTTTCAATGTAGCTTTGGCTTGCGTAGTATAACGCAAATATTTTCGATTCTTGTTTGTGACTTAGCAAGAGATTTATATTAGCAATATAAAGTTGCATTTTATTAAGAAATGTTTAGTACCATAGGAATCTTATCGGACATGGGTTCACTTCTGAACCTGTTTACTGTTTTATAATGTTGTACTGATAATGTAATTTGTATAACTTACCGTATATAACGTCATTACATGTTATCGTATATGCCCGTGTCATGCATAGTACAGTTGTTAGATTATTTTCAGCTGATCAGAGTGATCCATGGTGATCGTAGTCGAAGTGGTACTAGCTGCAGAGCTAACCACAGAAGCTGACCATAGCAGCTGTAAAGCTGAACCATAGCTGCTGTAGAGCTCAGTGAACAGTGTTGCTGGTCGAGTAGCAGGTGATCGGGCGTTGCTGACTGAATTGGTGGACACTGATTGCTTGATTGACCAATGAATTGAATGGTGGTTGGTGACTACCTATACTGATGCTTGCTTGATTGACCAGTGTGACGGGTAGCCAAGTGTGATATTGACGGGAGTGTTTTGTGTTACTCCATGCATGTAATCTTTTAGCCATGTACTGATTTTGGGGTTTGTTATACCCAGTGTTTTGGGAGTGTAAAGATATTTTTGTATGATATCTGTCCCATCAATTCATCATTTTACTATTTGAGCAAAATACGTCAGTTTTCACTATCTCAGTGAATACATCATTTTTTACTAATGAGTAAAATACGTCATTCTTTTCATAGCGTGAAATTACTGTGAATCGTTCACCTTTATCCTTGTACTGTGTAAGGTCATTTATTTGTATTTATATTTGTTGCATTATTAGGTTCGTGCAGATTATGTTAATTTGTCCAATATTTGGATCTTATACACGCACGTATTAATCAATATTCTTTTCTCATTCAAGTCATACATCAATAAACATTGTATTTGTATCACCATCAAAAGTGTTCTGTTATAAATCCGAAATCCAACCCAGTTATCTTGTTACAACTTGATTCTATCCATTACTGCCATGAAGACTTGGGACTGATGTTCAGACCAAAGGGGAGTGCCTTCAGTTGATATACAATGTCCCTGATAACCAACCTCATGAATCTCCTGGAAGATACATGAATTAGGATATGGAGATATGCATCTTGATGGTCAAAACTGCCTGCAAATCTCCCTTCTGAATGGCATTCAGGACCAGACCTTATGTCTCCACTGTGAACTATGGTACCATGAACAAGTTTTGAGAGCTTAAATCTATGTCCTGGTGAAGGCTGCTGTTGGCTTTTGGCACATAAAGAACATAATGGAGTAAAACTCCCAAGAATTTACATTTAGAATAATCTATACAGTAATTTCTGTGAGGAAACTGTCTATCTTTTGGTGCTGTTGTGCTGGTGGCAGCTTCTTTGGTGGAAATTAGCAGGCAGAGCAAACAAACAAACATTTAGGCTACATATTTAATGAATGCTCTACACTACACCAAATTCAAATTCAAAAACTCCTCTGATAACCATTGCTGCCTGCTACATATGTCAAGCAAGTCGACTTCACAGGAGACATCGTGATATCATATTGCTGTCTTGAGCGTTCCTAATATACAAATCTGTGTGTCCTATGATAAACTAAGCCATTAATACCATAATAATAAGTTGTCTAGAAGCTGATTTGTTAACATGTAAATGATTACTACATCTCGGATCAAACTCACACTCACTTTCATTCTCTGCAGCAAAATATAAATGTAAAACAAATTTAAAGTATAAAATATATATTTCCTTTAAAACTATATAAAAGTTACTGTTGCTGATTAGAGCTATACTTAACCTATTATCTTGTCTCTAGTATCATCAACATTCCTAACATCTAAAGTTTGTTTTATGTTCTGTAGCTCTAGAAAGTAACTTACATACACACAAACGCCTGTTGTTTTCTCTATCATATAGGCCACAGCTAGATTTGAGAAGCAAAATGTGTAATGTTCATAGGGCAGTATGAGGCGAATGTACTGTAAAAATTCTGCTATGTATGTTTTAGACTGCAGAAGCAGCAAATTTCTTGCGATGTGAATATGTACAAGATTAGAACAACCGTAAACAGCTAAATCACATCAATTGTCCCTACAACATAATTATTGCTGCCGAATGTCATCTCTCAATGGGTCTCTTGGGGTGTTTGTAGTGAAGGGAGCCTTGTCAATGAGGGGGTCTCACTAAAAAGTCTAATAAAATGCAAATATTTTTATTTTCACCATCTTGTTAATATTTTATTTATTTTGTTATCCTGATATATTGTTCTGCAACCATGCATCCGCTTGGAGATAACAAACATGGATTACAAGATTTTCAAGATGGCCATTATGGTGTCATATTGGAGGTCATGTTGCTAAAGTATTTTAATAATACTGCTATGTTGATACAACCATTCATTCTGTAGAAACAGCCCACATAATACAGTCAATGATGAGTTTAAAGTGCCATTAAAACAATAAAATAAAATAAACCTCAATTCTGATACTGTATGTCTTGCAAACTGAAATCAAATACATTAATTAAAATTTAATACTTCTACTTTCTTTATTACATTAATTAAATACATTTTCTTACCACATCCATCTTTATATCAAAATATGCAAATGCATTGGTGTGTTAAATTCAGACTGCCAAACCTTTCAATGACTGATTTAAATGAGGCTGTCATCAAAACTGTAAGCTATTCAAGAAGAAAATGTAGACAAAACTTGATGAGTGCAGAATTGCAACAAAATGTAACTTTGTTCAGCAGACAAGGAACATGGTTGTATGGCAATAAATTATAGATTCTGCTAACAAATATATTATTTTATGTGTTATGAGGTTATTAAACTCAATTACACTGTTCATCTATTTTGTCGGTGTTCATTGCTTCATTAGTAAATTATCAAGGTGTATATTTTTGAAATGTGCCTCTTGCCTAATATGCTAGTAATACACCTGCACTGTAAATAGTATTCATGTACTCTGGGTCTGATTTATGCCTATATTTTACATTTGCAATACATATATGCCTGTGCTTTGGGTTTGGTTTATGCCCGTATTTTATGCCAGTAAAATATGCCTGTACTGTTTCTGTGGTTTGTGCCTGTGATTTACAACTGTAATATACACCCTTACTTTGGTGTGGTTGATGCCTGTGATTTATGTCTGTAATATATCTTAATACATTAATACTTAATCTACTATTTAAATACAGGCATACTAATTTAAATAATTTACCTTTGTGTACACCTGAAGTACGCTAATGTTACACCTGAGACATGCTAGTACTATGATTGTTTCTCATATTCTTGAGAAACCAAAGAACAACTTTATTTTTGCTGTAGAATACAAGTGTACACTACAGAACACCTATGACATGCGCATATGATTTCAAATGGGCATATAAAGATTTTCAAAAGCATTCTTAAGGTAGCTATTTCAGATGTTGTAACATCATTTTAACATATAAGCAACTACATCTTGCAAGAAGAGGTAATTTTCAATAAATAAAAGAAAACCCATTTTGGTACAACCATCCATTCTGGAGAAGCAGCTTTAATAAGATGTTTTTTCACTAGCCACTGTGGCTGGCATTTTAGAAGTCAACTCAGCATAATTTTCATTTAGGAACAACAGGTGACCATCCCTTCCAAAGGAGTAGTCCCCACCAACTCAATAATTCAATACTGCTGCCATGGTGGACATGTTTGTAATTTGATGGATAATAATTTCCCACAAGACCAAGTACATATCTTCAAAAGTCTTACAGTGAAAACCCAATGCTAATACAACTTTTCTGTTCAGGATGAATACCAATAAAGGATGTTGATTTCACACCATTTTCATTTTGGACTAAGATGTACACCATGTACTGTTGCCATGTCGGAGGTCTGATTAAAACCATGTTCATTTACTACCAACTACAGTTTACAGAGAGTCTTTTAGTGAAAACTAAATTCAGTTATGATCATCCATTTATGAGAAGTAGATAAACAAGATTTTGATGATGGCCATCATAGTGGTCGATATGACCTGAATAACACCAATTATTTTAGTTTTATTTTTTTATGTTATAGCACAGCAACTCTGAATATTATATCATGCTTAGACAAGTAGAGTAAAATGGCTTGACCAAAGACATACCATGGGCTGCTCTGATCTTGGAAATCGAACTTTGTTTAGAACCATCTACTTATCATAAGAAATCTTATAGTGAAAACCCCATGTCATTACAAACATCAGTTCTAGAAATGCAGCACCCTGAATGCCCATGTGCACAACGATTACATCAGGACATCTGAGCAGGATGGGAAGAGAACATTCAACAGTAGTGATGGAGACTGGCCTCTGCAGATCAAAATACAAAAGATCAGCAAGGTGAGAAAGCAAAACAGATGATATGCACTGAGAGAATTTGTGTTTTGGAAATGTCAGGTCTATAACCCTTGATAGTCAATACTGAACACTCTTTGTTCACAAAACAACCCCACAAGGATATCAGTTAATGAACACAAAAATGGAGAGCTAGGACCCATGTCTTTCCTACTGCACCAATCCCAAAAGTTTCTGCACCTGGCATCACAGACCTTGCACACAGAATCTCTCCTTGCCTGAATGATGGAACTAACATTATGGCAAAACTTGTTCTGGCAGATAGATCACATGAGACAAGCCAAGTGTGAAGGTGGAAAATGTGAGGGTTGCGAGAAAGATAAGAGCAGTGGACATTCCGACTTTTTGTAGAACTTGTGGTAGCATTTGGAATGGTGGGAAAGTACATGCGAAAAGACAATCCCACTGGAATTTGAACACATCCACTGTCCTTGCTCTTCTGGTCCAGTAATGAAGAAAGTAAAAGGGGAGTCTTTTGTTGAGCCTGGTTGCAGAAAGTCCACTTTGAGAGTGGTATAGAGAGTATTCCATGAGGACTATTTGCCTGCACTTGACAGACTATCCACTGATACATTCTTCTTGCCCAGAATGTGGCAAACTCAGAGTACAGAGTTCTCTAAGGTTGTCCGTTAAGTGCGGTCCCAGACCACAACACAAAAAATGAAGGAACGTGTGTGTGTGCCTCCTTGACAACATTTCTAGATCATTCATGTGGACAGATGATTCATTCCGAGTCCAGTGACCCTTGATTACAGAAATGAGTGCCCCAACCAAAATCGGATGCATCAGTGAACAGATAGGAATGAGTGTCAGGTGCATGCATTGGGAACACAGTCAGTAACCTATCCCAATTGTGTGAAAGACTCAAATGAGTAACTGTCAACCAGCAATGGAACAGATCCTGATGGAGGGACTGTACCTCAACACCATGAATCCACCATTGGTCAAAGTAATGAAGAAGATATACCACTGATACTTCCATATCTCACATAAAAACTCTAACATGCAGAAGCAATTTCAAATAGCAGAACCTGGAATTGAAAGATTTCTTGCTCCAAGCAAAACCAAAAGTATTTGCACTGATCAAGAACTGTTAGGATGTGCAAGCAGGCCTTCTAAAGGTTAATGTAGATCATCCTATCTGATGAATGCAGTGCATTACAGACTGAAGAAGTGGTCTCCATCTTGAAGGATTAATCCAGAAAAAACTGGTTTAAAGGGAAGAAAAAGATTTCGTGACAAAATTTCCAGGTTTTGTTTGTAACCATGAATATCCAAAAGCAGAATGTGGGAGACTGATTCTTCAGAATATTCTTGACTGCCCCTTTCTGTACCTCTTCCAACAATTTCACCAGAAGGGATTTGGTGAAAACACACTGGGTCCTAAATTGCCGGGGGAGGGGGGGTTTGCTCCCAAAACTGAAGTCCATTACCCTGACTCACAATGGAAAGGATGCACCCATCTTTTGTAATGCTTGACCAAGCCTCTGAAAAGAGGCTTAGATAAGTGCCTACAGGTAAGTTTAGAAGAGGGATGCATGGTAGGAGAGGGGTTAAGCCCTCCCCCCTTCCTTAGGAAAGGAAGGAGGATTAGAGAGCTTCCTCTTTGGGGGTCTTTGGTGACCGCACCTGGACCTGACAGTCGAGGAGAAAGTTTAAATTGAGGTTGCAGAATAGACAGGAGCTGCCTCAGTTTAAAGAACTTGCAAGGAGATTTACATTTCCATGCCAACTGTGATGGGCCAGAGGTAGTGTAGAGGATCTGTGTTAATGACATTTCAGATCTTCAGAAGCCATGTTAGCAATGAGTCCTCAGAAGAGGGTCCCAGCTTCCAGAGAAGGTCTTTACTATAGCAGAGTAAGATCTTCCAGGAGTCCAACAAAAACATCACAGCAGATGTTCCACCAATAAAGCTTTTTATATAGATTGGGCCATCACAGGGGGCTGGTGATACAGGTAACTGCTCAGGGCTTTCAAGCCTAAGTGGAAGGGGGTGTGTGTGTGTGCATTTCACAGCTCATTTTCTTTTCTTCTGAAAACAAATGTTAAGCTTTTTCATTAAAATACCTAAATTTAGTTAGTTAGTGCATGACTATTAATGCATTTAAAAAATAAAGTTCATGGTGTTTGTTTTCCAATGTAGGGGACGCTGAAAGTGATACTTGCCTGAATGAACTGTTTCATCCAGTGAAAACCTGTGATGGCCTGAACAAAGAAAGCACATACTGGGAGCTTCCACATGATGTAGCAATACAGTTGGATTCAATAAGGCCTGGTTCAGCATACTAAATGATGTAGCTGAGATGCTATGGTAACTAACAACCAGGCTTCTGTTCAATAGCTTCAACTTTTTTTTATTTGAAGGTGGGCCCAGGCATTGGTAGAGATATCTGCTTGAGATGATCCTGAGTTAAATGGGGAGGTTTAATAGATCACTGGGGAATGTACCTGGTATCTCAAGACAGAGACCATATATAGAGCACAAGGAGTATCCCTAACTGGTACCTTTCTGAATGTAAAAATATTAATTGTGGAGTACCACAGGGCTCTATCCTCAGACTAATGTTATACATTCTATTTACCTCTTATGATAAGACACTCAATTTCTTCTACTGATCTCTATACAGATGACACTACACTATTAGAGTAAAGCAAAACTAAAACTGAATATTAAAATAACTTAAAAGATGCTCTTAACATGCTTGAAGTATGGAGCAAGGAAAACAGTATGATTATAAATACAGAAAAAATAAAAAGCCCTACTAGTTACAACAAAATGTAAGAAGAGCAAGGTTAGAAAGCGACAAACTCCAAGTTCCATTTAACAATATTAACTTGAATATGATCACTAATTATAAAATGTTTGGTGTATTTTTCGATAACAATATAATCTGGTCTATATATTTCCTAAAAAGGTTAATTCTTATCTTTGACTACTTAAGAAAATCAAACATTCATACCTTTTCAGTATAGGTCATCTTTTATATCTGGACTACTGTAATGTAATTTGGGGTAATCCCTCTAATTCAAACATAACAAAACTTGTTAAGAGTCCAAAGAGGACACAGCATTTAATTATAGATCCTTGTATTGTTAATTATGAGGATGCAATGAATTCTATAAACATTATACCACTATGTGAAAGAATATTCTTTAGAAAGGCCCAATTTATGTATAAAGTGTCCAGAAAAGCCATTCCTGTCTACCTATATAATATTTTTTACCAAAGAGATGCTGTCAGTACTCCAAATATAAGGTCTGTTAGAAGTAAAAATTACATTATACAAGAGTCAATGAAGGAATTGTTAAAAAAACATCTTTCAATATACTGGTCCACTGGTGATCTATGTCTTAAATGGACAAAATCTTATGATACTCAAGCAGGTCTAAGTAATATAAATATCTTCCATTTTTCTATGTTTATACATCATTTTTACTGATGAATATTTCAGTACAATATATTTTATATGCTCTCTGACACTTGAATATTATGAGCTTGAAATTTTGTTTGATTTTCAAAATAACTCAATTCTTTATCATTAAACCTAATTGTCACATTGTGTTGTACATACTGTGTATATTGTATATAACAGAAGACCTCAAGGTAGATTAGTTCCTGTAACTAACTGAGTTACCTTCTCTATATAAAGTTGTTGTTATTATTATTATTATTACAGTCCTCAAGTACAGGGAGGAGCAGACAATCCTCTATGTTGCCTAAAGAAAACCCTAGAGATTTCCTCAATCCTGGAGGAATCAGGAAGTAGGAAGAGATCTAGTTGTCTTTGGGTCCCTGAGATATTTTCTGAACAGGAAAGGATCTTCTTGACTGTGCACCTTATGGTTTTGGGCACAAATTCATGTGTAAGAGGCAGGAAGTTTTGTTATTCACCTGATCAGAGGACTGGATCTTTTCCTCTTCATACAACTAATAGAAGGCAACAATGGAGCTGCTTCCAAACTGAGCTCAATGGAGCTGATGAGGATAGAGCATCATGACTGTCTAGTACACTCTGTACAGAGAACCAGCTGGACCTCACTATGTCTGTCAGAAGTGGAGGTGACATAGGATCAGTTGGCACCATTGCCCGTAACTCCATGTTGCAAGTAGAGACTTTCTGTGTACAAGAAGTTCTAATGGAAAGACAAGATTGTTGGTCTTTCTCCTGGGTGTCTATGCCTCCAGACTTTCTGGTTGATGCCACTTGAGAAAGGGCTGAGAATGAGGGCCCCACATTACATAACGATTTACAAGGATGATGGTTATGGGGGCGCAATTCTGATCCTATATCTTTCCCTGGTCTGAACCTCATGGCAGACTCCCATTCTTGCATAGGTTGTTACAGTAAAGTGGGGAGAGGAGTGATGGGTGCAGTGCCTTGTATCCCTTTTGGGAGGGTTTGACATGCTACCCAGGATGTGATGTGTGAAGTGTAGCTCCTCCCTCATGGGAGGCTTTGATATGTTACCCTGAGACGCAGGGCATGTGTTGCTTCTACTCGCCCGTGGGAGGGTGAAATATGCTATTCTCAACATGAAGAATGTTCAGCTGCTCATCCCTAGGGGCTCCGCAAGAGAGAACCTGAGAATTCCGAACAAGAAATGGGGGATACATACAGTAAAATGAATCTCTCTTCCAGCCAGATGGCAAGTATATTCCACTGTTCTATCTATTTTTGATCAGCTGCAACACATCAACCAAACCACCAAACTGATACATTCAGCATGATAATAGTGATGGATTATCTATTTAAATGTAGTTTTTTGAGGGTGGGGAGTTGAAGTGATTTGAATCATGTAATACTTACCCATTGCTATTGCTCAGTGCCCATCAATCTGCACTTATGTTCTGGCATAATCATCATCTATGAAAAAGATGACAGTTCCGCACATTGGCATGTGAGGTACATAAGTAGACTGTGTCTTTGTGGCAGTTCTCCAGTCTACGGAAGGATGTATTCACATCAAACGAATGTGGTTTTTGTCACAAAAATAAGTAAGCTATGCAATTGTTACCACTCTATGATCTTAAACTAAGTAAAAGAAAGAGTGAAAATTTAAAAAGGACTTGCAGTACTGTAAATTAAATTCCATATAGTTCTCAACATTCACAAGTCCAAAAGAATAAAGTATTCTGAATGAATTCCAGTGGTGTTCTGAATGAATTCCAATTCTGAATGTGATGTGCCAGTAGTCTCAAATGTGCTGATGTGCTGAGTCTTAATGCAACACAATCATATAATCCAAACAGTCCTTTAATGAATTCACAATAATCACAAAATTTTTACAATAATATAATCCAAACTGTCCATTACTGAATTTACAATAATCCCAAAACTGATTTAGTCCAAAAATCAAAGAGCACTTTGTAATCCCAGTGAACATTTTAAATACATAAACTTTCAATGTTAAGAAAGAAATGAGTAAATTCCAATACAAACAACTTTATATACCTATCAACTCAACCAATATTGCAATTATTTTCTCAAAATGTTTCTATTATCTTAATGGAAAATTACTCCAAACTTTAAACAAAAATTCATTTCTGGAACCTTCTAAGGTCAGAATCATGGCTGTATCTAAAATTCAAACATGTAAACATGTTTACAATTAATAATTACCTACATACATAGCATACAATGATAGACAAATATAAGTGGTTTACAAAATAAATGTCACCAGTCAGGTAGGCCCTTAAAATTGATAATGATGAACCAAAAAATTAAACACACAATACAAATTAAATATACATAACACAATGACAACAGGTTAAGCTTTATTGCTATTAAATCCCCAATTAACCACCCTTCTTACCTTAACCCAAATTACGCCAAGGACAGACAATATCTATTTCATGATTTAGTTGCTTTGTTTAGACTTTCTGTGTATCGATCACTTCTCTCCACTACTGACCATAACCTTGTATTATGTTCATGCCTCTTGTACCATTTAAGCCACACTCATGAACTGTCAGTTTATGTCACCATGTGTTATAAACTGTCATGGTGAAAGAATACAAAAATATCAATGGACATATGGAAAATAATATTGGTTCTATATAATCAAGTAAGTTTTACTTCCAGAAACATATATATCTTCTTTATCAGCTAACAGTCACCATGACCATTGAAGTGAATACTATATCTCTTCGTCTGTAAGCTGTTTATACCTGAAAGTGCCAGCCTTATTGATGTTCTCAGCTTTGGCAGCCTCAAGAGACAACCAGTTTTCTGGTCTAAAGGCATGCTTTTTCTCCTTCTCATTCAGAAGGGCAGCAATATGGAGGATCAGCCCTTGAACAAATGAGGGTAAACCTGAAAAAAGATAGCACAGATCTGACTGTGATTTTAGATAACCATGCAGAATGTCAAGGTATGAAGAAAGCACACTCCCTAGTTACTAAAAAACAACTAGGCTACTAAAAAAGTGGTACTGCTGGGGTCTATTATATGCACAACCACAATAATCAATTCATCGAGAGAGGAAATCTACATACAGTCCATGACTATACAAATGACAACACCTTGACTGACATAAAGATTTCAAACTTCTCAAAATAATCATTAAAATAAAAATTATTTCAAATGCTCACCTTCAGGAGGGTTCTCATGTAGTAAATAAAGCATGTGCTCAATCCTACGTGTTGACCTGTCAGTGGTTTCTTCTTTGTCCTTGACCATGGCCAAAGCAGACTGGACACAGGACAGTATAAGATTGTCAACATCCAGTTGGTGGTCAACTCTTTCATAGATGACTTCATGATTCTGATCTTGACCACTTGCACCTGAAGGCCTGTTTGCCTCCTTGCCCTCACTTTCACTCTGCCTGTTGAAAAAAGTTTCACAAACTCTGATATTAATAACTTTAATTAAATAACACTTACTGACATACCCTGCAGTATGAATTACTGTGAGGTTTCAGTTTTATGACATTTAAAATCTGAACCGTGGCCTAATCAAGCTAAATGCCTTATCTGGATTAAGGTCACATTCAGGTTAATGAGCTCTGCTTCCCTTGCTCTTGCTCTCCCTGGCAATTCAATACCCACTTCCTCTGAGGCGACACTGAGAGTTATGCCCCTTTGCATCTGGCCATAGGTCAGTTCGTACCTGCCAACCTTCCAGATAGTTGGGGTGAAACAATACATCTGTGCCTTGTATTGATACGATTCATGATACACAGCCTGCAATACAATACATATTAATACACATATGAACTTGATGGTCTTTCCATCTTTGGAGGGTAAGTGGTGCCCTTTTATATATGTGGACATTACTGGTTGTATTTCCAGTATGTAGATTACAGACAGACATATAGTTATCATATATTTATATGCTATTCTCACTGATGACAAGATAACAAAAATACTTTCAAACAGACTACCTGTTGGTTGACATCGAGTTGTATTCAACATTTTAGGACACCTTCATTCACTGGTTAAATATTTCTGCATAAAAAGAGAAATTCCAAATTTGTTCCCCTTGTACAATTTAAGGAGAGATCCTGACAGGATTTTATCTTGAGGCAGACCTCTCCCTTTGTCAAAGAAATAAAGGGGGAATGGAAGAAATGGAGTGACAGGATGAAACGGCCATAGCTCAATAATTTACCTAACACTTTAATATCTGTCTCTCTTTCTTCCAGCTCCTCTTTCTTGGAGCTCTACTGAAATCAACATCTTTAAAAGATGTCACCTCTAGTTTTATAAGCATTAATCTATTAATTATTTCTGAGCATAATCTGCTCCTTATCTGTGTATGGATATTGTTCTGTGCTTTTGAAGGGACATATACTTTGTTAGCTTTGGCAGCTTGAATATGTTGGGAAACTGATCTTTATGATAGTTATGTACAATTTTCCAGAGCTCACAGATATCATTTGGATACATCTGGTCCAAAATAGGATTTTTCACTAACATAAACTTTGTTGACTCAGTGACTTACTAACTACTTTGCAAGATTTCTTATCTGTTACATAATGCTATATTAGAGTTTTTAGTCCATCAATGCCATAGTTTGCTTGTAAAGACAGGGGTGTTCAAATAAATATCTTTACTTCTTAATTTCATTTTCTAACCCTTATTTATTTAGTTTATCTTAACTCTAATATGGATATATGGTTTTGTAGCATATGATCAGATTGCATTATACTTTTAAATGAACTGTATTTTAATTAGGCTCAGTATTCTGCCCTTTCTACATTTCATTTCGAAATACCACCAAAAAGGAGACTGGCCGTCATGCCGTCTATTTTTTGTCCATCAAACATATACATTGGACTCCCATTTAACACCATTTTCAGGCTCAAAATCACTCACTGGTATCTCCGTCAACACTTTCCCAGCTCCAGTATCCGATATACTTCATAACTTTAAAAATTATTGTCATCATCGCTACCATTAGCCAGTATTTGCAGAACCAAATCGTAATGAACCACTACAGGAATCAGACATTTGGGGTTTTCTAGGTAGGTTGTATTTTAAACACGCATTTGTTAAACTTCCTTCATGGAAGGTTCAAACTATGCCATCATAATGCTTTTTCCTGGGCACCATATGCCAATCAAATTTAGTTTAACAACCATTCATGACATGCTTGAAGAATCCAGATGTGTAAAATTGCCTATCCTAAAAACAGATGTCACGACAAGAGCAGTTAAATAAAAATTGTATACTTCGCCAAGCACATTTTCATATGCGGGGCTTTCAACAAATTTGCAGGGGTTCTTGTGCATCACTGTTTTCCAAGTGCGCGAATTCGTACAAATTTTGCACAATTCATGCAATCACACACCCTAACAGCATCTCTGTTTAAGTACTTTACATATCAATGACTTTTGTGCAAAGGTTCTCAATGGCTTTGCCAATACTTCCTGTTTGTCATGCAGGGAGTTAGCTACATTAATTTCTGATTGGAACAAGCAATAACCAATGAGAATTCAATGAAACATTTAACAGTGCAACACACCAGTAGTGTGGCTTTCAAATTGACCAAAGTAGTTCGCATAACAGTGGTATTAAATCATGAGTTAAGTACTTCATTATACATGTGGAACACTTTTGGAATGTATGCTGAACATGCTGCTGGGTTAAGATAATTAGCATGAAATGGGGGGGGGGCCAAATTATGAACCATGTCACTTTGTGTTAAATTATAGACCACGAATGAGTATTCTTAAGTCTTTTTCATTTTTACTAATAAAAATGAGTGCCTGTTACTGCAGATGCTGTTTCAGAGGAATTCTAATTTTAAAGAATAAGGCAAACTAATAATAATTATTCATTACTGGTGAAGACTAAAATATCTTGCATACTGTAGGTATCGTTTGTATCGATTTTCTGTCTCGTGTTTAAATATGTGTATTGTTACAGCAAAAGTATTGATGCATCGATATATCAATAAATCGTTTCACCCCTACCAGACAGTGGTGGCAAGTTTTTGCGACTCTCAAAGTGAATTCTTTGGTCCCACTGGGGGTCAGTGTGTGTAACCCAAGCAAGAAATGTTGTACAATTCAAAATTTTATGTTGTGGCAAAGTAAAATCACTATCTTTTGGCTTTCTAAAGGTTAGTATTTGGGGTTTTCCTGAAAACATTAATATCAGGACTTGATGACAGAAGGGTTACATTATCTGCAAAGAAATCAGTATTTTTCAAATAAGTACTTTAAAGAAGGTCATTTGAGAAGATTAGATGAGAAGGGGGCCCAGGTCTGAGCCTTATGAAACGTCTGATTGAACAGTGAATAACTTTGAGTGCATATTGCCATTAAAGACATGTTGAGAATTTTGGGTGAGGTATGGACAAAACTATTTTAATGATAGTTAGTCAAACTAGCAACACTGCAACTTTTGCTGAAGAATTTAAGATCTATCAGGTCAAATGCTTTCTTGAAATCAACACATGGGGGGGGGGGTTTAGTACTAAAGTGTGAAACGAACTTCTTTTGCGAAAAGAATAAGTGCGAAAAAAACTTGTACTTTATTTCTTTATCAGATTCATCAATTCCCTTTTTTAAATGAAAGATAATGAGAAAAACATTGATTAATGCATTTACAACATGAATTTACAAGACATTTTAGTCATATGACCAGTCAGTATGTACAGCAGTACGTAAAATGACTTGTGAGAAGAATAAATACATGCAAAAATGAATTGCATTTTCTT
>JAECUM010005588.1:0-91396 GCA_016617855.1 Megalonaias nervosa
CTGTCAAAGAACACTGTGATTTAAAAGAGCAATACCGCATAATGTGAAAAAATATAAAATTCCAGAAAACTCAAGGGAAAAGCTAGTCCTTGTAAAATCAAAACTTTTTGACCCATAAAGTATTGTCAAACTTTTGGGTTTACATAGATAATTGAAGTCAAACCTTCAGATTCGAAAAGTGTCAGCGACATTTTTTGAGTGCTATAAACAGCTCACAGGAATAACATATACATATTAAACAACTGTGGCTGTTACCAGAATTGTTGTTGATTCCACCTCAATATCAGAATAAGGAAGACTCACATACCAGAAGGAGAAATTTATTTTGTGGAAAAATCATCTGTACAGATGAGATTAATTTGAACAAGGAGACACAGAAAGAAGAAATAGCAAAAAAGTACAACATATAAAACGGAACTTGTCCGTATAGTTAATATGTGTAGTTATTAATTATATTATTCAGTTCAAAGATATGTAAATTTGTTTTGTGCTTCTCATGCCATGAAAAGCTTTTTCATAGAATGTGTCTTTTCAAAGGTGTGGAGTCTGTCTGCCTATCCATTAGTAATGCAGTATATCTAGTACACAATGAATGAAGCAGACCTGACAATTTTGTCATGATCTGTTGTAGTCATTTTCCAAAAATCTAAAGATATTACATGTTGTAGGTAGAAATCTAAATGTTGGTTTGTGTCATCTTCCTGTAACATATGCATTGGACTTTTTGGGGTTAAACTCTATTGTCTTGTCACACAGATGGTCCTTGTGAGTCCCTGGGTCACAAATTGGAAACTAATGAGATCCCCACCCAATAACCATATACGAGTTTGAAGGACTTGAGATGAAATTGGGCATACTGGTATGTTCAGTACACCATGTGGCTTGCCCCTGGGTCATACCTTGGAAGCAGTTGAGTCCCCAATCTTTTAACCATACATTGTTTGAAGGACATTTCCAGTACAGACCCTGTAGAAGGAGACTTGCTATCTATCTATCTATATATATATATATATATATATATATATATATATATATATATATATATATATTGGGCACAAGGGAACATATATGCAGTTAGTACATCCAACACACACCTAATTCATGCCGTTGGGTAGGGGGCTTGCCCTTGGCTCTTAACTTGTAAACTGTCAAGATTCCCACCATATAACAATATATATACTGACTGGATATGAAAGGAGTAATACAAATTTACAGTATTGAAAACAGATTTCCCCTGGATTGGGCTATACCCCTAGCCATAGAGATCGGAAGCATGTTGATATGCTTTTATAATATGCCATGTGATTTACCTAATTCCATGTATTTTCCTTTATCTCATTTTTGATTACACTGAATTTGATGATTATTCAAGCAAGCATACAGTACGTAAGCTGTACAAGTGGCACTGTCCACCTGCCTTTTGAAGAAAATGTAGAATCAGAGTGCATGGATACTTACATAATTTTATACAAAATCTTTCAAACTTATTCTGCTTGGAAGGTTTACTGAACTAAATTATTGGCTGGATGATGTTTGTAACTGTACAAATTGGAACTACAAAGCATGTTCTTAAAGGTTAAGATAGTGTGTTTTTAAACATAAATTTCAAAGATTAGGGTAACATTTTGTTTGCAGTTTGTAATTATGAATTTGGTATAAGTAGTGGTATGAATATTGGTAAAAATGTACATATATGTAAGGCAAGGGTGTAAAATTTGACACCTTTATTGTTCTCATCGATAGTCAGAGGTGGACATTACCATATTTGTTTGGAGCTGTAACTTGAAAACTTGTACATAAAGTAACAGATAGTGAAACTTCTATAGCTGTACACCATGATCTGATGTTGTCACTTGACATTTTCATGGACCTATCTGTAAAGCCAGATATCTCAGGTCAATATCATTTTTTTGTTGGCCCAATCTGTTACTCAGAAGCTTTTGTTAAAGATCATGGAATAAAATGTTTCACCTGTAATGTCATAGCTTGAGGATGTATCATGTTCATTTGAATCTATAGTGTGTTCCTAACAGCAAGACCAAAGTCTTGTATCAATAGCATGGTCCTATCAGCAAGATCAAAGTCATGTGTAAAGTTTATTTACCTTTTATATTTGGACTCTTAACTTGAAGGTTGCTTAATTAGACTTGTGTTTAAATCATAACTTCTGAATTTATCATTTATTTTCATGATATTTTCATTATGGTTTAGACTAAAGATCAGCATTATCTATTTTTGTGTCTGGCCTGCAGCACACAAATTCTCAAGGATAAAGAGATTTTAAAAAAAGCATTTTATTCATGCGTCTTGACCTAAAGTCATGTCACATAACACACTTGTATGATCCAATTTGAAGGATTAATGTTATTTTGCACAGTTGTGATGTAGTTTAGAAGCAAGCAGTTCAAGTTATGAAAATAAAACATCAATCTTTCAAGAAACGTTCAATGTGACATCTTTTGTTGAATGTTATGACATCTTTCATTTAATGTTATTTCAATGGCAAACAAGCACATTTGGCATCAGCCAGATATAAACTTGTCTGAAAGACTGCCCTTCGGCTTATTGCAACCAGGAGAAAAATCCCTAAACCAAGTTTTTAACCTGTAGATTACTATTTTTTGTACAGTTACTTCAATCTAACCCTAGTGAGCCATACTTAAGTTCTTTTAAAGTATGTTTTGTTTATACCTTGATAATTCCCTTTCGCTTCATGGAAAGGAGTCAAGAGTTAGGATTTGTTCAAAATATATCCATTTATAGTATCATGCCATTAAGTTGGCGGTATATGGGACTTCTTTATCCATCTATGCATGTGGATCCATCTGTCTTGTCCATATTCCTATACAACCCTGGTTTACTAAAATTAAACTTACACTGTGTGAATTTAGGATGAGTATGTGAGTATACCCAAACAAATAAACAGAGGGACTCATATTTTTATGAGAGAGAGAGAGAGAGAGAGAGAGAGAGAGAGAGAGAGAGAGAGATGTGATAATATAAAATTTCCAAAAGTAACACTCTGAGATCTTTGAAATGACCCCTCCCCCATTAATCGCATTACGTATCAAATTATTTGCTTTATCCACTGCTCTAAAGCTACTTATAAAACTGCTTTACTTTAAGGAAAGTACATTACTATGTATTAAAAATATTTCATCCAATCGGCGACAGCAGTAAAAAGTCTTTTATCTCACGTGAATTAATCTGAAATCATCATCATTCACTCTCATGCCATTTACATTTTAAAATACTATTTTGATTTGTCATGTGATCATACTATCATGGTCAAGGTTTCTTTATAAACACGGAAGGCCATATGTACGACACAGTCTGGCCATTTTTAAATGCGATTTTAAGCTTTATTTGATTCAACACGAGCTTAGTTTAAACTTTGTTCAACATTTCAAACCAAATATAGAAAACGAAAGCAAAGAAATTGTTTTGAAAAATTAAGCAGAAGAGCCCCTTTAACAAGGACGCATACATCTGTATTTTTCCAGAATTCTCAGCTCACTGAAAATCTAAGTTAAGTTTTCCTTGCGAATGGCGCATTTCCCACTTAAATTTTAGACCCCACCCCCATTCAGTTTGAGGATTCTATTCATCTATAATTAACTGGTGCTGTCCCATCATTTGAATTTATCTTGGTGCCAACTTTCTCATACTTGGCGGCTTTAACATGGGGGGGAAGGTAAGAGGCCAACTTTGCCCACAATAATCAAGGTAAGTCAAAGGATTAGGTTCCTCTGAAGCAATCTTGGCGGCTGAGGATTGCATAGTGTTTAGCTAGAACATTGTATTATTGAGTATATGTGAATTAAAAATTCAGCTACAGAGTTTGTTACAGAGGCAAACCCTTTAATGTGAAATATATGCAAAATTGTTTAGCCAGAGGTCTAATATGTAAAGATATTCCAGGACACACAAGTGTCAAGAAACCCTTAAAATGTGAAATATTCTGATTGGTTTATAAGGTGAGAATACACACTGATGAGAAATGCTTCGAACTTGAAATCTATAGGAAATTGTTTAGACAAAGGTCTGATTAATAACAAAAAAGTTCCAGGTATTCCAGGTCAACCTCGCAGAAGTATCCGATATAGCAGCTATTTTCGTATTGGCTCATGTGTTTGCAAATGTTTACATCTGCGAGATCTATCCACTCACAGTTACGTTTTGGTTGTTCAGGTTGTTTAGGTCAAGGTACAAGATAAAACTAATCGGGTGGGTGGGATCGTAACCATTGGTGCGTGGGTTGTTCGCGCCAGCGTAGCAAAGGCTTACCATTCAAATCCCATCGCGGATTCAACATTCGATAAACAGATGCTGGTCGATGTCCTTTAGAAGTTCCAGCTCGCACCCAAAGACATCAACAAGCAGCAACACATCAGTGCAGAAACTTGGGTTGTGGTAATCACCAGGGTTTCTAGAAAAAAAATCAGATCAGATGCTGTTTGCTTGCGCAGTGAACGACAGCAATACATTCACGGGACAGTGATGAATAGAAAGCATCAGTTGGCGAGTAACTGAGTTATATAAAACATTTGACAATTGCTCATGTACTCATATGGGTAGATTCCTTTCCGCGTAAGTAGTTGAACATTTCACAGGTGCGAGTGACTGCAGAACTGTCGTTGCTGCATGGGTCTTGTACAGCCGTTTGTATTCTATTCAATCAAACTGCGGAAATATCTTGGACATAGGAACTCACATGAACATTCAGACATTCAAAGTCTGCTTATCACTGCAATGAATTTTGAAACGTTTATACTGGACTATGGCATGATCTTGCATTGTGGCTTCTCACTGACTGCCCCGCAGTAATATTCATCCTTGTCCAGCAACTTTTGCATTGGTGACTACATGAAAGCAGCTTGCACACTTAAACTTTATCCATTTGTCCTTGCCCTGCTGGTATACTATTGAAAAAAAAATCTTTTATCCACTTGTACCTCTGGGCCATCCAGCTTGCTCAGCATTAACGGATTAACCTTACTCCACTCACGTGTATATGGGGATAGTTTTATCGGCTGAAGCCCTTTCTTCCAAATACATTAACAGAGATACCAGGGCTGAGTTCTTTAAACTTTTCGAGTATGATCTTAGAATGATACTGTACGGGAAATTCTATATTACCCAATTTGTCTTCACCCAGATATTTTCAAGGCTTATCTGTATTATCGCATGTGGATTGCGGACACAATCACCCATTTGAAACATCACTTGTCATCGTTTTTCACCTTTGTCACTGAATGGAACATACGCTATGTTGGAACATAACTCGACATACTAATTTCAACTGAAACGCAACTGGCACGAGTCCATCCTGAACCCTGCACTTATGTATTTTTCCAACATCTGGATGATCAATGCAACAGCTTTGTTGATTTAACTGATGGCCTCAATGCCTTCAGTGTTCAAGATTATAAAGGCATCACTCCAAAACCACGCTTTGCGATGTTTAATGCATTTTATGGTCCTTGAGAAAATGCCGAGTCACACTGAGAATAAGGAACATCTTTACTTTGAAGGTGCTTGCATACTGCAACGTTGATATTATTCCTGGACAGATCTTCATGATAAGTTTGACAGCGTTATTGACTGGTTTGTATGCATCTTGGATGATCGCATGGGAATTTTCTAAATCAACTTCACGCTTTGCAAGTTAATATCAGGTTCTTGAGCTAATTGATGATAAGCAGCAGCCTAAGGGGTCTAAAGTGCCATTCCGGCCACCTTGGCCTCTGAAGGAATTGACATATGTAACTGCATTACTTACGCACAAAGCTGCCTTACAGTCAGGTACATTTTATCTGGGGGAAGACAAAAAAACTGCTTTCCTTGCGCATCTTTATTCATATTCCACAGTCTTGCGTGAATTGTTTAAGCTGATTCACAGTTTTTTCTTGCAACTGGCTTTGATTCATTATGGGAAAAGTTGCCAGGCCCTGGCTCATATGCAAGTTATATAGTGCAAACATATCTGCTTTTCTTGCACCTCACGGTCTCCTTACTCCAGTCTCTAATATATTGCCTTGGCTGATTTGTGGTAGGTGTGTTTATAATAATGATTATTTATATTTTACAAGGTAACGAAGATTTAATTATAAAATTACTTTTACTTTATCAGTTAATGTAGATTTAATTGTAAAATTATTTTTATTTATCATGATCAGAAAGCGTTATCGCTTTGATCCTAGATATTATCTCATTGAATTCTGTCTTTTTCAACGGCGTCAACATCAGCCACATCAATGGATTTTTCCTTAGAGGCGTTAACATTTGCACGGACATACCATTCCTAATGGCCGCTCCTGTGGCCTTGTGGTTAGAGTGTCTGCTTCAGATGTGAGAGGTTGTGGGTTCGAACCCTGACTGAGTCATACCAAAGATTTATAAAAATGGTACTAACAGCTGCCTCGCTAGGTGCTCAGTGTTAAGAAGTCAGTGTTAGGACTGGACTGCCTGGTGTCAGGATAATGTGACAGGGTGGAACATCGTGCTATATGTCTGTGGCATGATACCCCAATGCTAGATGTCACTATAAACTGCCACAATGCAGACATTGTAGTGATATGACGGAAAAATTGTTAAAGCTATGTTAAAAATCCAAAACACACACTCATTCCTGACATGTGCAATAATACTCATGTAAAGATCGGCATGAAATTCGTAAATGATTATGCAGCTTTACTCCAATGCCGCATTTAAGACATGGTTTAGTACAAAAGATAATGATTTTATTTATCACAACAAAGCACCAGACATTCATAGTTTACCTGCACTTGGTAAAGTGGCCATTGCTAAACTCACGACTTTAACAGCAATGTTTCCTAGCAAGTTTACTTGCTTAAATATGATATTTCGTGATTGTAATTTTACTTTTGTCATCCTTATTTTACTCTGCCTTAAAGTAGCACAAAACTGCATAAGTAAAGAGTCTTTCTCATGGTGGTGGTGTGTGTCAAAACAATACTGACTAAAATTTTCATTCATACTACTCAACTTTCCCTTGAAAAGTATTCAGTGGATGACATAGTCACATTAGTATTGAAAGATTAATCATCCTTACACAGTATTGAAAGATTAGTCAACCTTGAATAGTATTGAAAGATTAGTCATCCTTATATAGTATAGAAAGATCTGTCATCCTTCCATAGTATCAAAAGATTAGTCACTATATAGTATTGAAAGGTTAGTCATCCTTGTATAGTACTGAAAAAGTAGTCATCCTTGCTTAGTACTGAGTCATCCATACATAATATTGAAAGATCCTTGCATAGTATTAAAAGATTAGTCATCCTTGCATAGAATTGACAAATTTGAAAGATTAGTTATCCCGGCAAAGTATTGAAAGATTAGTCATCCGTGCATAGTATTGAAAGATCAGTCATCTTTGTAATGTATTGAACGATTAGTCATTCTTACATAGTAACTGAAAGATCTGTCATCATTGCATAGAACTGAAAAGTAGTCTTCGTTGCAGTGACTGCAACAAAGTTATGAGTTGTAACAACTGGGTTTTAATAGCTTGTGTCCAGCATATATATATATATATATATATATATATATATATATATATATAACTTATAAATTGTGAATTTTCATTGTACGCTTCCCATGTCAATATTACGTGACGACACTCGCTGAAGGAATACCATCCTAATAAACACACTGATATTTATTAATAGTTGATGTAAATTAGGTGTGCTTTGTGCTCATCTTGTGTTCATGAAAACTGTGTCATTGATTTACGAGTGATGGGTGACTTGATGCCTCATTTAACTAGTTATCTCTGCAAGGATGCTTCAAGGGTGTGAATGAGCACAAATCACGCATAATGTTTTGTACAAATTGGAGAGCAGTGATGCATGAGAACTCTCACAAATTAGTTTAAAGCCATGCATATAAAAAATGTACACTGTACAATATACAATTTTATTAAACTGTTAGCAATTAAATGCTTGTCAAGCCATTGTTAGAGGCCTGGTAGCACATGCTATGACAATGTCATTTTCAGTTAGGCATCTAATTTACAAATCTGGGTACTTCGGCTGGACATGAATGGTCATTAAACTAGATTTGATTGGTACATTAGGCCCTGGAACAAGCGTTCTGTCATAATTTAAACCTTGCATAAAGGAAGTTTTACAAATGCTTGTTTAAAATATGGGCCGCCAATAACACCCAAAATGGATGACAACAGAGTGTTCATCTTTAGATTACAGTTTTGTTCTTCAAATACTGGCTGATGATAGCAATGGCGATGGTGATTTGTAAAGTTTTAAGTATATCAGATTATTAGAACTGGGAATTGCTACTGGAAATACCAGTGAGTGAAACTGGATCTGATAATGATGCTGAATACTAATCCCATGTACATGCTAGGTGGAGGAAACAGACACATGCAAGTCATTCTCCTATTTAATGTATTTCAAAATTAAATGTAGAATGCCATGCCTACTTAAAACTATGGCAGTGATGGACATAAACCCTAGAACAGCTGTATGGAACAGATCAGAAATCTGGCATAACAGCCAGCAAAGCACTCATTCATGAATGTGAAAGTTTGGCAGAACTCCTGTTAGTGACAAACCTTTTTTGTTTTTGAAGCTCAGATATCCAAGAGACAATACCTGTGAGCTTTGAAAAATTGTACATAACAACCATAAAGAATAGACCACCATCCAGTTCAAGATGGTTAAGATCGCTATACATATTCTTCTTCAGAAACCAGACTGTGAACAATATTGTTCTCAGCACAGAACAATATTGCCCGTGCGAAATTTTCCAGGCAGACTTAAGGAAGATTTCAGACATTTTTTTAAAGCGTTTTCTGCCTAAACCATAAACTGCGCATCTTCATCTTCGCATCTTATAGAAGCTTAGGCGAATTTCAAGCAGACTTTAGGTGGATTTAAGGCGAAATTTTAGGCAGAATATGCTTACTGGTTGTCCTAAGATTTAAATTAAAAAAATCTGTCTAAGATATCTGCCAGAAACAAAATCCTGTCTGAGATTTCTGCCTGAAATAAAAATCCCTCTGAGGTTTCCACCCAAAAAAGTTGCCTAAAATGTCCACTTCAAATCATCCAATAAAATATGCTTCAGATTTTATTATGCAATCTAATGATGCTTAGGAATTATTGGGAATCAATGATAAATACTCACAACAATTTTTACAGAGGATCATAAATTTTATTTTGACACACATGATCAAGTATGAATAAGGTTGTACTTATCCTCATTTTCTTTCTTTGCATATGAAATCTGTACCATGATGGCATCATTTATGTCTTTGTCATTTCACAAAAATTTGGACCGAAACTTTCACCGTAATTTTGTTGAGATCTCACTAAAATTTCATTGAAATTTTGTCAGATTTAAAAAAAATTTGGACCAAAACTTTCACCGTAATTTTGTTGAGATCTCACTAAAATTTCATTGAAATTTTGTCAGATTTAAAAAAAATTTGGACCAAAACTGTCACTGAAATTCTAGTGAGGTCACAAAATTTTCGCTAAAGTTTTGATGAGATTTCAGAAAAACTTTGGCAAGATCTCGCTTAAATTTCATTGAAGTTTGGTCAGATTTTACTAAAATTTTTATGAGATATCACTAAAGTTTTGAGCATTATTTTGTATTTTACTGAAGTTTCAATACTTTTTCAGAAATTTCAGAAGGTTTCAAATGATATTAATGGCTATGAATTATACAACACTTTATTACCCACTGTATTTCAGTATACATTAAACAAAATTATGCTGGTATTATAATTGTATGACATCCACGAGATACAGTTGTACTGCAGACTCGACATTTGAATGTACAAATTATGACTGTTGTGATCTCTTGGACGAGCCATCGATCCATAAGCAGAAGTGACAAACATTTACCATGATATAACCACACTGATTTTACTCGAAATTCTTACAAAGTTATACTATTTTGCTAATATAAACATAATATCACTCACGAAATTGAAAGACAATTCTACTTGTGGACCATGAACACAACTCTGCAAAGATATTACCATCTTTGATTAACAAGAGTATCTGGCAACAATATCAACTCCTCTCCACCAGTGATCTATACACTGTCCCTCCTTAAATTATGGAAGTGACTCAGTTTGGAGTTATATAACTTCGAAACCATCATGGTACAGTTACCTCGTTTGACACGATAGCCGCTACAGTTGAGCTAGTAATAGTAGTTCAAATCTTTATGCAGAATTCGCAAAATAGTCCTTGCGTTCAGTTTTCTTACAGATTGACGAATTATGTTCCCATCGACTTTGCATTCATGCCATTTTCATTTCCGCACATTATTCAAATGGTTATTCAAATTCGTGTCCCGCTCGAAAATTCGAAACGCCATGCAAGCTTGCTCATTCCCATCAGTTTCCGTTAAGCGAAGATTTATTGGACATGTACAAGCTTTTGACCATTCAGAAAGCTCTTTGCAGCGATGATCTGTTAAATAATATACGGAACAACTACTTAGTATAAGAATTGTTGCGGAATGGGACCGAACAGATCATTTAAAAAAAAAAAAAAAACCACCAACAACAAAAAGTTTCAGAGACGGTATGAAAAATATCCATATAGAGAAAAATTGGATTCAAGTCAGAAGATAAGCGGAATTCTGCTTTAAACGGAAGACAATGGTGTTGTCTGAGAGCAGTTAAGTCCAATTCAAGTTAAACAAACAAACATAAAAGAAAAACCAGAAAAAAGAGAAATAACAATGAAAGATGTGGAAAGAAGTTATTGTTCCCAAAATGAACAATAAAATTAGAGCAATCAGAAACGGGAAATAAACATTTTGCTGAACATCCGTCAAAATGTACAAGAAACAAAAAGTAAATTATATGAATAATGGAATAAAGGTGCGTTTTATGTCAGTAAAGAAATGTTTCATTTGATATTTTTCATTCAGATTTCATTGGTATTAATATCACAAAATCTCACAGATAAATTTTCATAAATGTTGGCAAAATCTCAGTGAAATATAAAAAATTCTCAATGATATTTTCAGAAATTTTAATCACAAAATCTCACTGATATTTTCAGAAATTTTGGCAAAATCTCAGTGAAAATTGTGAAATTTGGTGAAATACCACAATTTCGGTGACAAATTAAGGACATTTTAATGAAATTCACTGAAATTGCACTGAGATTTCATTGAAATTTCAGTCATAAGTTCACTAGGGTTTGATTGTTGTATAGCGTATTTTAATAGGAAGCAAACAATTATTTCCCAGAGTAAAAGTCAGATCAAGTCCAAAATCCACCTTGCACCAAATTTTCTAAGTCCAAAGATCCATCTATGCTTGTAGTTCTTTTGATTAAGTTAAAAATTACGGCTAACATTTCTGCTAAAATCATTCTAAGTCCAAAATCCGTCTTAAAGTAGGAAAATGAACTGGACAACAAGAACTTTTCCATATAAGAGTTATCTTTTAGGAGGAATATGAGAAATGGTATGCTTAACTATTAGACGGATTGACCTTAACCGTATTCCCAGTCCTCCTAAAGTTCTTTTGAAATTTGGGGCTTTTCGTGCGGAATACACCCTGAATCCAACTAAAATCCAGGCGGAGTCTGCATTAAAATTTGTACAGGTCATACACAGATAAGGAACAGATTAAGCTGAGAAACAATGAACAGATTAATGTTTATGCAACTAGAGGCGACATCGTTTAAGGATTTCAATTTTAATAGAGCTCTAACAGAGTGGAACAGGAAGAAAGAGAATTGAATATTTAAGTTTAAGTAAATATTGAACTTTGGCCGTTTTCTCCTCCTTTTTTCTACTTCCACTTATTTCAGTGACAAGTGCGAGCTCCCTCCTCTTTTCACAAAATCCTGGCAGCATATCTGTTTCAGTGTTATTGTAAAATAAACAAAACTATTGTAGTATATGAAGGATTTTAACTGCATCCTGGCATTTAATGTAGCACCTGAAATATTTCTTTTGGGTTGATCAGGATCACAAAACAATTCATTCATTTGGTTTAATTTTCAGATTTCTGTGAGAAGATTGTGCCAGTTCCTATTTATGTAGACTTGAATGCCTTTGAATCTAGGAAAACTCTCATGGTGAATATGGAGGTTGGGAGATTGGGAGGGCAGAGACTGTTCATGAATGGGTAATTACACACACAAATGTTTAAATCAAGACTTTCTGTCTAACTGATAGCTTGCTTGTTTGAGCTATTAGCACACCTGTACAAGATACAGGAGAGCTCATGGTGGCAAAGGGAGTCCGATTAATCAGTTGCAAGAATTGATGTTTGGCATATGGCATAAGGTGTAAATAAAGATAAAATGAAAACAGAAGTTCTCTTTTGTAAAATAAATATAATGTGATTGCCATAAAACATCCAGTATTCTATTTTACTATATATTTTAACTTTAGTTTTGATATAGTTTTGTCATGTTTTAGGCAAGCTCAAAAATACCCTCAAGGGCAAGTTCAATATTCCAATCACCTTGAAATGTGTGAGCTTACCAATGAGAACCATGCAAATTGGTACCCCACAAATAATAATGATTACATACTAGTGGTTCACAATTTAAAAATTTCAACATACATGTATGTATATAACCTTCTCTGACAGAAGATTATACGCACAGTTACAAACTTATACTCCAAATCAGACAATGAAAATTGTGAAGACTGATTTGTCAGCAGTTGTGCATTGAGCAGAATTTGAGAATAAATTTTTGTTTGTGACCACAGGGTCTGAATCAATGAAGGAATCTTCATTCAGTCAAAATAAATGACTCAGCATGCAAATCAGTTTTTGTCACTTTTATCAGTGGTTTGACATTAAACTATGAAAATTTGTCCCCTAGAGTATTAGCCTCACTCAATCTGCCGGCAGCACAGGAGGATCTGACAGGAACCAAAACTCCGAAGTCTTTAATAGAAAAGGCTCAGCAGATTAAGTCGATGGGTGGCATCCAGTACCTTGAGATGTTGATGAATGATTTGCCTACACTGCTGCAGAGAAATAGGGAAATTCTTAATGAGGTAGGGTAAATCAATTTAACAAGGGAAATAATTTGTTGCTAAAATTTTATAATTTTAAAAAAAATTTAGATCATTCCAAAAATATATAATGCAAATTACGGGTGAAATGATACAACTGCACTATATATATCAATATTGTTCATGACGAAATCCTACAGGATGATACATTACAGATATACACATATCTGTTTGATTGTCTTTTCATCTGTAGAAAAATCTCTCAATGTTAGGATGGTACTCTTTTGCTTGTGTTGATATATTGGTTGTAGATGGACCTAAATTTATGATCAGTTCATATGCCATTTTTATTCTTGACAAGAAAAAAAAAATACTTCCAAAGAGACTACCATTTAGTTGTCATTGATTTTAATTCAGCCTGTTAGAACATTTTAGACTGGTCTAAATGTTTAGTGAAGGAATCATCTTGGTCACCATGCCTTTTACTTTTGCAGTGTATGATTACTTTGAAACATCTTATTACTAATGTCATGTCTTTTAATGTCATGTCTTCACTTAAGCATGGAAGACATTACAGTGTTATCTTCAAAACAGCAGAAATATTGCAGTTTCCTAGTGCAAGAAAAATCTTATTTAGGACAAGTTCGGTTGTTGGAGCAGATGTGACTAACAACCAGTTCCATCGCATTGTACTTTCTGTAGCTGCAAAACAACTGCCACAGTCACCTGCACTCTTTTCAGGGTATGAAAAACATAAAATCACTGGAAACGTCCACTCCCACTTCAACAAATTAAGAAAAGGCGACAAATTTGTGTGATTTGAAATCTGCAACCCCCACCAATTCAGTCTGATTTTATTTATCCCTTTGGCACATTCAGTCATTCAGTCAGTCACTACATGTATCTGCATAAAAGAAAAGATTTCAGACTTGCACTCCATATACAGCTTAAGTACTTTAGAGGTATTTGAAATCTGCTTTAGTGTGAAGTGTCTGTTTTCCTTTGTATCTGCTTGGAGTGCGTTGGGATGCCAATACTTCTGGTGTATTACACTGAGAATAAGCTAATTCAGTTCTAATTGGTGGCTATTGTTTACCCTGGACAGAAACTAAAAAATAACCCACCAATAAGAATTGAATGTAGCATATTTCTTCATGACACACCAGACTTGCAGCTTTCAAATTAAAACAGACAAGATATGATGCAACAAAAGAACTTCACATACAAGTGGTTATTAAATGCTCAGTAAAGTTTACAGTCATACATGGAGAGCACGTTTTGAATGTCTCCTAAGTTAATAGTGGCTTAACATGCTGACGGGATAAAATAATTAGCATGAATTGATGAGATGGTGGAGGAGAGAGATTTTGAACCTTGTGTTAATTTGTGGCAGTGGGTGTTGTCAATAGTTTTTCTTTTTACTGACAAAAATGATTGAGAGTACCTTCAACAACTGCCTCAGAATAAAAATGCAAACGACTAATAATTTTTTAGGACTGCAGAAGATTAAAGTAACTTGGATAAGTATTGTTTTGTATAGATTCTTCACTTTCTGTATCTATGTTTGTATTGATATGGTGAATCATTTTACCCCTAATGCAAATGTAGATAACTTGTAATAGTTTTGAAATTGTAGAAGCACTAGACAGTTGTTTGACCAGAAGATGATGTTAAACCTTTTTCTTATAAAGTTTTTAAACTCTAAATCATTTCAGCAACAGAATTATTTTTGACCATCTAAAATTTGCTAAATTATTACATTACTATTACATGTATGCTGAAATTAAAAATTAGCTAAACATATTAGGACTTGCATTCTTTTGTTAAGAGCATGTTATACTTTGTTAATTATGCATGCATTATATATTGAATATAGAAGAGATATAAAGTTTTATTAGTTTTCAATAATTTTGCATTAATGCTTATTTCTTTTACTTAGTCAAATTCCATTAATTCCTATTCACTTGGCTGCTTGATCTTCTTAATCTGCCTATGACCAAATCTTCTGATTGACCATGACTTATGATATTGACACATAAAACCTACATAATTATTATTTCTGTTCCTGAAGTAGTGTAATTTTTTACTCTACTGTTTTGTGGAAAAGATAAACCTTGAACTAAGACTTTGTACCTCAAGTTTTGTCCCCAACAACTAGATCACTGTAACCTAATTTCCATGACTTGTTGCCTAAAATTCTTGTCTGAGCTCCCAGTCCTGTAACTTTTAAACTTTTGAAACCAAAAATACAATGTACATGCATCTTAGGATTTTTTGTACTGGTCCATATATTGTGCTTTCAAGGGCTTATCCAACACGGCGTAAAATTATTGGCTAATGCTTGGGAATAATATCTTGTAAGTTACAGCCACATAATTCTGGTCTTGTATTGTAGTCCATCAGATTGTTGGATGATGAGGAAAAATCTGATCATCAGTTAAGGGAGCAATTTAAGGAAAGATGGACAACAACACCATCAGAGGATCAGGCAAAGAAAATGAAGAATGAAGCCATGAAGTACAAGACTATCCTTGACACAGCAATAAATGCTGACAAAATCATCCAGAATAAATACAATGCTCATAAAAATGCCATAACCCTCCTTTCAAATCCTGCAGTAAGTATGTATTATGAATATGTTATATCGTTTATTAAGCACGGTCTTTTTTGTATTGTTATTCATATTGATTAGTGCTATAACATCTCTCTAAAAAGTGATACATGTTCCGAAAAAACTGTGATGAAACACCCATTAATGTCACCTAGCAGTTTTGGTTTGATTGGTTCAGACTGGAGTTTAGTACCATTTAGCATTTGGTTTGATTCAATCTGGAGTTTAGCACCATTTAGCAACACAGAATATTTGATCCTGTTTTAAGTAAAAGTCAAGAACTTGAATTTCTTCACAAATGCCATGCAGCATGCATATTATTTTTTATCTAGTATAATATGCCTCCAGCAACAATAAATTAGTAAGATTATATTAGCATTCCATAATATTGCCATACAAACATATTAAACTGTTATAAATGATTAAAAAAGACGAGTATAATGTTTTATTCTTTAGCATCTTTCTTTAACTAGCCACACATATTATTACCACATAGTGCCATCGCAGATGTGAGTTAATTTTTTGCTCAGCAAAATGTCCAGGTGACCGCAATCATTTCTAAAGGGAGGTTACCATAATGTCACAGTAAATGACTGCTAATTGTCTTAAAGGTGGCTAAGAAAAATAATAACACAGAGAAAATTTGAAAAATTATATATACAATTGTAAGTCATTCCTCATAACTTGCAGAACGGTGAATATTCATCAACACTAATTCAATGAACACAGGAACATTTTCACAGGACAAGACAATTATAGTTATGTGAATTATTACTCAAGGATATGATGTGGGTACCTAAATATACTGTAGGTACCTAAATACATTGTGGGTACCTAACTATACTGCTTCTTCTTAGAACTTGCACTTTTGGGCAATAAATCAGGTGAGTCCAGTGGGTACAAAAATCACATTTCAATCCACTTAACAAAACTTAGCTGATAGCAACAACTAAGTCCTCAGGGTTGAATTTTTTGCCCTGTATTGGTACTGGTTTAATCAATGTTATATATTCTCTCAGGTGTGTCTATGAACCCATTTTCTCTCATGATTTTTTCCATTTTTTTAAGTACTTATCACCTCTTCAGATGCAGTGTTTGATCTGCTGATGTGTAGTTTCTAGGCTTTTACCATTTTCATATCTGGCCATCACTTCAAGATTCTGTAGAACCAATTATTACTAAGGAATTTTGAGCTTCAGGGTGTTTTTTCAGGGACTTAGCATAATCTGCGGCCTTTGATCTTGGTATAGACATAACCAATGTGAGTCATATACTTAATATGTTCCTCCAACTGTTTTTCTTCATCAGGAGAGAGAATTTGTCCTGGTGACACATCTAATGGTACATCACCATGTGTTCGGTCTCTAAGTGTTGATTCCAGGACTCTGTAGAGATGTGAATCTCGGTTGTCGGACATTCCTGATAAAGTAGCCTCATTAGCTTTTGGAGATTGGCTGTATCAAAAGGTGTCTTGATGCTTGTATATAATGAATTCCAGAAATGAATCATTCACATGATATATTGGGAAGGGAGCAATCAGCATAGCTTTTGTTAGCTTATTCTTTCCTTTTTCTAGATTCAGTAATCGTCAAATAGTGACCAACTTCTACCCTTTTGAATTTTAAGCCTAAGGAAAATGCAAGTGTCAGAATTATTCAGTACTTCCACTTTATCATTGGTGACAGCATACTACGCCATAATACAGTAATTACATTTTGCTAATTTATTTTAAAAATCACAGCAACAGAGAATGAAAATGACATCGTTTTATTGTTTTAAACAAGCATTCTGTTTTGAACGGAAGTATGGCCCTTAATTTCTACTGTACTTTTGTTTGCCCAACCGGGTGATGCGATAGATTGTCATGAGACTCTGATACATCAGTGACATTCATTGAAAAGCAGATGAGCTTCTGTCAACAAAAATATAAATTTTGGCTGTGTTTGAATTTGGTAGTGGTGCAGTGGTGAAGGAGGGTATAGGGGTGGATTTCATTTTAATTTTTTTTTTTCTCTCCATTATTCTTTTCTTCCTTACATACAACAAAACAAAACATACTTTTGATATTTGGTGTTCAAGCTCTTCGATACCTTTTTTGTTGTGCTGTTGCTGGGATAAACCACCAAGAGGTGTTGCACCATTCTATTAAACACAGAAATATGATTTACAGCAAGATTATGGCACCCGCGAGAATATGAGAAACTACAATATTTTATTTAGATTGCATTTATATTTAAGGGTATGCACTTTTGCAAATTAATGATGATTAACATTAAATTGTGCAATGGATCATATTGTTTTCAAAGACAGCTCACTGTTTGTTCCATAATAAATATTAGATTATGGAAGGGATCCAATCAATTGTTTTCAAAGACAGCTCACTTTTTATTTATTCCATGATTAACAGTAGATTGTAGAAAGGAACCCTTTGTTTTCATAAAGAGAGATTGCTATTTATTTGGTAGTTTAAAGTCATGGTTTGTAGCTACCACAAAATCCCAAAATTGATACACCACAGTAGTTTATTTGCAGTACAGTGGTCCCTCTCTTATAAGGCCACCCATTCTGCAGCAGAAAAGTGACTTTATGGTTACGGAGTTATTGTATAGTGGGATTATGCAAATGTGAATAAAAACTACGTATAAAGTACGAAAGACACAACCATACATGGCAAGTCTCCCAGATTGTCTGGTAGTTGTTTGATTTTGTATTTTATTACAGGCACAACATGTGACAGGATAATATTGGTTTGGTAGAGTGTTGTTACGGGCACAATGCAACATGTGACAGGGATTCACATAAGGGAGTCAGATGATACAGTATGCTACCTGTCAGTTTTTTGTTGTCTTGAATATTTGGCATGGCTCCACTTGAGAACAATTTACATAATGTAACATTAATCATTTTGTATATATATATATATATATATATATATATATATATATATATATATATATGGTAGCCACTTAGCCAGCTCAAGGGGGATATAAACATGCAATAGTTGCATCCCTTCATTTATATAACTATTCCTCTCTCTCTCTCATGGATTTTTCTCATTTTATCTGAAGAGCTGGATTCAAGAGATAGCTTAGATTATTTCATAATTTTAATGTTTTCGGGTATGTATTGTTGGAGAAATATAATTTCCTAATATACTTACATTATCGAATAAGTCAGCATGATACTTACTCTAATGTTTTTTAAATCTGTTCATTTATGTAGGAGATCAATAGAAAGTTTTGTCAAGACAAGGAAATTAGACAGTTTGGAGCAAAGAGAGAGCAACTGCTGAAAAATTTGGCTTCTGGTTTTGATATGTATATGGAACTCATGGATAACCTGGAAGAGGAGACAAAGGTAATTAAATCATTTCCTGTGTAATCTAGGGGAGGGAACAAGGGTAATTAAAATCATGTGCCATGGACCGGGTAGGATCCATTTTGCAAGAAACTTATTTTTAGCTGTTGGGCTTCAGCTATCACTTTGGTCTGTGTGTGTTCAAACCAAATATTTTGCAAACCATTTGATGGAATCCAATTTAAATTGATTGGCATTAATGGTGATACAGGCAAGAATAGATTTAATTTAGTTGGTAAGTAGTTAACAATTTCTAAATTATTGCCATAGTATTGTGTATTATGCCTTTTATTTTAGCTTGGCATAATTAGCTTTTAATTACAAAGCAGTGGAAACTTGCATCATATATATAACCTTGGGAGACTGAGTTGCCTTCTCATAGAAAATTAAGACTTTTTCTTTATTGCTGTCAGTAACAAGCTTCATGTAATGAAACGTACATCAGGCAAATGGCCTGCTTCCTACAGACCAGTCTGTAAGGATGAGGTAGTCATTACACGAATTAGAATTGGTTTATTGCAATGAACCCTTCACTGTCAAGCACTTTATGATAAATTGTTTCAAATCTCTGACCTGAATGCTTTCATGACTGAAAATTGTTCAGTAACTGAAGGAACTTTTGATATGATAAATATGTCTCTTTTTAAAATTTCTTGAGGGAAGTTAATATTTATTCTAAAATATAGCTTGTACTTTTAACTAACTTGTTTGCTGTTAATTATTTTTTATTATAATTACACTTTATTCACACTGCTTATATTCACAATTAGTCTGGAACCTTTGTATATTATCCTCACATCACATTGTTGTGCTTTTGTACTTTTATTGCTTGTTGGTAATAAACCTTTTTGATAGTGATTTTTATCATATGACCTTCTTTGTGGATCTATATAGCCTTACAGTACTGGTGTACCATAAAATCAATCCCAAGGATGGCAGTTCATTTACTAAATATATGCCAGTGCACTCTGATTAGGGATCGAGTTTGTAATGAAACAAAATGATGTGAAATATTAAATTGCATGTATCGGTGACTGCATCACATTGACGATAGGTTTTCTGGGCCACAGATATGCTTTACTTTAAAATTATACTTAACTAAAGTTTACTTACATCAGCTTGAAATTAAATATTTGGATAAGCAATACAGGTTGAAAAATAAAAGTTATTCTATCTGATTTTCAGTCAGTTCTTCACAAATTGCAACATACATATTTTTAATTTGTTTTAATATCAGTGTCTTTAGATTTTTGGATAGTCTTTGAAGGAATATAAGTATTTTTTTTCATGACAATCACATGATATGAAAAATTAGCTGTACTGAGTGTAACTTAAGTTATTTTGACCACCATTTTTGGCAAAGTAAGGCACATACAAATACAATAAAGGAAATTTGTTGTAACTATTTTTATTCTTCAATACGGTAATATTTTCAGCTCAGTTGGATTTAAAACACTTGTCAGATTTGTGTACAGCTGGTCATATACTTATTTCATTACATAGCCCTGAACAGTGCATTTATAAAACTGTTCTTATGTCTACTCAAAACACTAGAATTATGTGAAAACTTTGTTTTGCTAGGATTACTGCAAATGTTAATTGATGACCTTCTAATATTGTGAAGCTAATGACTATGAACATTGGTTTGTTAAAGTTAAAATAATTGATGAAACATTTTAAATTGAATTGAAAGGCTTCTATTTTATGTTAAAAATGCCTCTACTCCCAATTAGACCAAGATGTTAATCCCTACCAGATGCAGAGTAAGTAATTGTATATCCAATAAAGTTCTCAATCTTTCCTAAACATAGTGCTACTGTAGAGCTCTGGATCAGATTAAATAATTTCTGTTATCTGATATTTAACATAATCTGTGTTGTGGTCAGATAAATTAAAATGCTTAGGCACCAGGGAATCTTTATAATTACTGACACCCCTCAAGTGCTGTTTTATTCTCAGTTGTAATTTCCATTTAGCCTCACCTACATATTGTTTCCCACATTTCATGCAGGTGAGTAAATAGATGAACCCCCTGTTAAGTGCATGGGTGAATGTCAGGCTGGTTAGTTTCTTTGAGGTTTCTCGGAGGATGGTGTTCCAAGCACTGACGAAATTGGGAGAATTAGTGAATCTTGCTTCCACATCCAAAATAGTCATCATCTTCCCTAGGCTTCTCCTTTACATTTAAAATCTATATTTGTGTTTCAGCAGGTCTTGGAACTTTTAAAGAAAGTGTATAAGTCATGTATTAGTTATCATTTACATGTATACATAACATTCCCTGATCATTTATGTTAGCATATACCATATATAGTTGCTAATATAAGTTGGGTCCAACAGCAAACAATTTTAGACCCTGATCTGGCATAGCATAATGTTCTGGCAGATCAGGGTCAGTGTTGTTTATTTCTGTTAACAATCCTGACAAATTGAATAGACTAAAATCTCCCATCACAATGATGTGACGGCAGATTAGGACTTTTAAAGGATTATATAGAGTAACTGTTACCATACACTGCTGCTTGATGCGATGATGCAATGGCAGATCAGGGTGTATGAAGTTGGCATTGAGATCGGACTTGTTAAAGAGTGTATAGAGTAACTGTTACCATACACTGCTGCTTGATGCGATGATGCAATGGCAGATCAGGGTGTATGAAGTTGGCATTGAGATCGGACTTGTAAGGGAGTATATAGAGTAACTGTTATGATAGTCTGCTGCTTGATGCGATGATGCAATGGCAGATCAGGGTGTATGAAGTTGGCATTGAGATCAGACTTGTAAGGGAGTATATACAGTAACTGTTATGGTAGGCTGCTGCTTGAATATACTTGTACATTATAACTGGTTTTCTGTGGAGTTAGTGACCTATACCAGATTTTAAAAGGCTTCACTGCTACAATGATTGACCATCCAGTTTAAAGATAGGTGATATCTTTCTCATTGTTTGTAAAGAATCACACTGGTCAATTGTATTTACTGGGAAATGTACACAGGTTCCTTTTGGTCCTCAATTCATATTTTGGCAGATTTCATAAATCCTTAATTGAAAGTACTGAACCAAAACAGTATATAAAATTAAACATTTATTGGTCAATTGTGATTTCCTGCATTACGTGGACAACTTTAAAATTAATTTTATATGAAACCTCGATATGAATGACCATATGGTCTGTACTACTTTGACTTTACCATATTTTTGGTGGTGACAGTGTACAAAACATCAGTCTTTGCGAGTAAGACCTTTCTGTGACAAGTTCATACTCTGCCATCTGTAATGGGAGCTTTGTGGCTCAGTGGTCTCATGGCGGCTTAGTGGTCAGATTATCATACTTGTGACTTAAGGAAATGCCAGTTCAAATCCTATCATCCGAACAGCCAGGATCAGCTACTGTGGTCTGTCCTTGTGCAAGGCACTTTATTCCAGTTGCCTTGAAACTAAATAATCAATTTGTTTGCTGTGCACCACATTCTCCACCCCACTAAAAGAAGAAAAAATCTGAAACGCATCTGAATACAACAAAAGGGGTTTTAAAAAATTATTTACTTCAAGAATTTGCATAAAAACAAAAACGTTAAAATGCCTTTTGTGGTTCGAGTCTAATGTAATATTATGTCTACTATATGCTTATTATAATTTCTTTTTTTTCTGACAGTTTTACAGAGATCTCACACCATTGCTAGTGAGGTTGCAGAATAAAATAAGTGATTTCTGCTTTGCCCAAAAGCCAGAAAAGGATGACTTAATGAATGATTTACACAGATATGTTACTCACCAGCATACAGGACCACCTTCTCCATGCCCGACATATCAACAACCAGCTGATGATAAGTTTAAGAGTTAGCATAAATAGCAATACATTTCATAATACGAGCTTAGTAAATGTTTGATACCCACAACTAGCAGTACAAATGTGTAGTGCTGTAATTATCTTTTAGCTGTAGCCCACCTTCACTGCCAACTGGTTAAATATTTTAAATATAGCACTTTTCCCATTTTGACATCAATCAGAATTTTTCTTATCAGTCAACCATGTAAAAGAGCAATAATTTTTGGTCCCTGTAGTGTCCATGTAATGGAATTAATACTGTAGCCTTAGTTTTGTTGAGTCCTTCTTGGCAGAAAATCAGTGTAGTTATTACTTTTGCCATCCATGCTGGTGTCCATCCATCAATATGTCGTCTGTATGTTCATACTTTTGTCCACACCCATCATTAAAGTTTGTTGAAGTGTTTTAGCATTTTCCTTAGTATTAACATTGTTTTCTTTCAAGTTTGAAATAAATGGTGTTCTTGACAAAAAGTGAGTCTCTGGCATTATTTGTTTATAATTTTCAATTTCTTGAGAAGGTTGTTATTTTTGCCCACATAATGGTCTAGCTAAACCAAATACAATTCTGTAATCTTTGACCATTCTGGTTACATTTTAATACATTAGTCAGCAGACATTAAGGTAAGTGTTGAATGTTTATACTTAAATATGCTCCACATTTGACTTTAAAATTTTAATTTAGACAAATGGGAAGGGTGGCTGTCTTTTGATTTGTGCTAGCAGAGTTTATTGTTCATAAATTTAAAAAATTAGATAAAAGACATGATGAAATTCTTCATCCATTCATCTGTCAATTTATCTGTAACTCTCTCTCTCTTCCTGAACATCTTAGTGAAAATTCACCAAACTTGCATATGTTATCCATGCAGTAACCATCAACAAGAGGTATATAATTTTTGTGCCCCATACCAAGGGTCCTTTAAATGAAGTAAAAGGTGCAGTTATTGCATTTACATTGACACCATTGTCCATTCATCCCTATTGCATTTTATACATTCATTTTGTATAGGATCACCAGAAGGTGGCATATAATGTATGCTGGTATCTCTCCATCTGTTCCCAGTTTTATTTCTGCACAATAACTCAAGTTTTCCACCTCCCACATAATACCAAACTTAGTGGATGTCTTGCACTTGAGGTAAGGAAAAACCCTGTTGATTTTGGGGTTAAAAGTTTGAAGGTCAAGGTTAATATGGCTGAAAGAACAATGGCCTCTGAACAATAAGTATTCCACCATTTAGTGTTGTCAAACATTCTGAATGGCTTCTATTTGGAGCAAGAAAGAACCATATTGATTTGGGGATCAAAAGGTCAAAGGTAAAGGTGAATAATCAAAATAAGAAAATGATGGAACACTTTGTCATTGTTTTGAAGGAAAATTTACACAAGGGAGTAAAATGATAGCATGCATAATATGTGCAACAGATTTGGTGTATGCCCCCCTAGATCATGGCCCAGCATGCAATAATTCTAAAATAATTCCAGGAGTGGGTGGATTCAAGAGAATTCTTTTATTCCCCTATAATGAGAAGGGCTATGTTGAAAAATGTCAGCAGTTAATTGATTTGAAACATCCATAGTGTCATATGTTCACTTTTAATAACTGCATTTATGCGCTATAAAGTTATATCTTGTATAATAATTATTACAATATTCTATTTTTATTTCAACCAAAGATATAAAAATGAAAGCTGTCTGTAGTATAATATAGTAAAATATTGGATTTTTTTAATAGAAAAATATTGTAGTAAATGTAAAATACCATGGTAGAGGATTATAGTCATGATTTTGTTTGATTTTGTTGTTGTTTTCATACTTTTTGGTGGTGCAGGTTTCTTGGCAGATATGTCAGTGTGATTTTGATGCAAGATATGGGTAAATGTGGTTGTTTATTGACTGGTTGCACTCATTTTTTTCAATTACATTCCTTTACAAGTTATCACAAATATTTGCTTTCTAGCAAAAGGAACTTTTTTCTGGACCAGGTAGCAAAATAAAAAAGGAAAGGTTATTTTTCTGTAACTCCCCCATTATAGATTATACTGTAACCGTGTTAATTTTATAACTCTACTCTGGAATTTGAAGTCCTGTTTAGTCTTTTTAGGACTGACAGTGTAGCAACTAAATTTGCTTTTCTTAAGATGCTTTTCTTAAGAATTTTCTTTTGGACACTAATTTTAGGAATGTTAATCCCACAATGTACAATGGCAGGCATTCAGTGGTTTGTGCTGTTATCCTGGCCATCAGTTCCAGCCTCTATTTTGTTCCCATTATCTTGGTGGAAGTTCTGCAGTATTCCTCACCTGCTCCATGATTTCACACCTGGGTTTAATCTGTGGTGCTAAAGATTCTTTGAAGCCTGTTCTGTGATATTCCCATGCAAATCATTGTGATAGCAACATATATTTGACACATTCATGGACATCTGTGTGCACACGAAGTTCCAGTTGTTTGCGGGTATGCTTGAAGCATCAGATCACTTGCCGCTGACATGGCTTTGCTAGCAGGTTTTGCCATAGTTTACATCATGCGCTTGTTAAAGTGCTTCATCAACAATCTCACTCAATATATTTCCCGAATGGAACTGGAACTTCAAGCCACTTCGATTGTGAGGAAATTATACGAGTCTTTAGTGACTAGGGATTTTACTCTATATTTTGATTTTTTGAGGCTGACGTAAATTGTACTTAATGTCCTTTCTAGAAATGGAAAGTTAATAAACAAGGGATTTTAGTGAGCAAATGTGTAAATGTTTGGTATAACGATGATGATGATAGTGATGATGATATAGTTTTAATTTTTCTTCTTCTTCTTTTACTTCTTGCCTTATATGTATTCTGTTATTATTATGATTATGAGTATTATTATTATTATTATTATTATTGATAGTGACAGTAGCAGTGTTACAGTTGTTGTAAAGATTAATCCTAATATACAAACGTACCATTATTCCCACAGAATACCAGTCACAATTGTCTTTTTAATTTTCTTTTTTTTTTTGAGTTTTTCATACACATTGGAAAACATCAGAAAACAATTAACAAGACCAATTCTTTTCGATCATTATCATTGTTGTCCTTGCTGCTGTTATTGTTATTTGTCCTACTGTACTCGTTCTGTATTAATAATGAGTTTTCTGTCTCATTAGGAAAGGGTTATATGGTAAGAGAGGTAACTCAATCTCATGGCCGTGATTCGACCTTACTGAGTTTGTTCCCTTAATACTTATCTGTCTTGTTTGAAGTGACCTCCCTTGGAAGACGGTAAACTGACAACCAGAGTAGACTAAACTTAGTCTCATTGTTGTTTATTTTGTTGGGGATTTTTTTTGCAATTTATCTTTGATACCCAGAATGTGAGAGTGACCAAGTGGAGATGGCAGTTTTTTGAGAAGTGTATATCTGAAGTAAGGGCAAGTTGTATATTTTATAACACAACATTACACCCATCTATGATACCCCAAGTTAATCGGTTAATCGGAATTAAAAGGTGCATTTTTGGATATGTGTGAGATATACGAGACCTTTTGCAAATAATCAATGAGGAAATCTTGGGAAATTTAATTTTCTTTTTCTTTCTTATGCAGAGTGCGAAACTGTAGAGCAAGAAACCAAAAGAAACGCAGTCTGGACTACTTATTTGATATTTTAGACCGATTAATTATCGACAATGACCCCAGCAGAAAGACTATTCCCTGCAGTTCTTCTTCTGAATTATTAAGAATATTTTCATTTTAATTATTAATATTACTATTATCAATGTTATTATAGTAGCTGTAGTGGTTAAAGGTCTGTTCCTAAAAAAAACCCAAGAAACAACAACAACAACAAGAAAACAGGAAATGGGTAAAAGTAATAAATAACTAATACATCCTTCAGTTCAGTGTGAAAGAAAACTTATTCTAGCCATTATCTAGTTTTCCTAAATCTGTTGTTTCATAACTTTTTACATTCAGGGCTTGAAATTGTGAGTTATTGTTGTTGTTGTTGTTGTAGGGCTTAACGCCATTTTTCAGCACACGATAGGCTATACATGGCGGCCAGTATTAATGGTGGAGGAAGAACCCGGGAAAACCCCGGAAAGAACCACCGACCCGCGAGAAGCTACTGGCAAGCTTTCTCACATATCTACATTGGCCGAATCCGAGACTCGAACCCACGCAGACAGAGGTGAGATGGCAGTGATCCGTAACGGACAGCGCTTTAGACCACTCGGCCACTATGGGCCCCTGTGAGTTATTGCAGTAAAACATTAAAACAAAGCAGCAGTTGGTTCAGTTTATAATTCAACATTTATATTTCGTAAACATCTGCTCAAAACAATAAAAACTGTATTTTTCCAACAAGATTCACTAAAAGTAATTTGCTCTACTTCTGAGTAATCAGCTTTCCGTTTTGATTTCATGCACATGATTATGTGTAGTGAGCTTGCATTGTGTGATTCCAGGGACAATTTATGAAAATTTGTATACCTGTGGATGAACGAAGTATCCCGCACTCTTTCGTATTTCTCCAAATAGAGGGTGCAGGATATTAGCCTCTCTTGGGTCATACTTCAGCCATTTGTTTTAATTTTCCCAGCATTTTGAGCACATTCTTAGTGTCTTGTCTTGATTATATCTGCAATCGCGCTCTCTCTTGTGATCATGTAATTTCTGCCATTGTGGCTGCGACCCAGTAGAAGAGAAAAAAAAGCTATTCAGCTGTAGTTTACTTAAGTTGTGGCCTAAATATCAACAGCTACAACTACCATGTCATCAATGTAGATGATGATTGGATGCTGTGGATACAGTATATATTCATAAGCTTGCTGAAATTCAGATACGCATAACCTTGTATAATAACAACCTAAAAGATATCGAAAGGTGGAGATAACCGGTAGATAATAAACTGACAAATATAAAACCAGGGCAGTAGAGAGTAATCACGGGCCCTGGCGTAAGAAACACCTAGTTCTTGTTTAAACAAAATTTTTCTTTTATAAAATTGAAAAGTTTGTTTGGCCCTGGCCCCCTTATGGGTCCGGGTCCCAGGGATATATCCCTGGTTGTCCCCTCCCCTTGTCGGCCCTGTATAAAACAAAGGACACATGAAAGCAATCAAGACCTCAGAACTGCAAAAACAAAGAGACAACAAAAAGCATATGATTTCAGACGTTCATAATTTATTTAGTAAGAGATTAAGTACTGAATGCAGCATTTTACAAACTTTGCAAACTAAATGTGTGTGTGTTTGTGTGTGTGTGTGTGTGTGTGTGTGAGAGAGAGAGAGAGAGAGAGAGAGAGAGAAATACCAATCATCCATCATTATTTAGTACCCACTGAATACACAGCAAACAGTAAGACACCTGCCTTAGATACTGATGTGGGAGAAATTTAAAGTTTCCGGAAAATTACAATGCCATACAATCACTGCTTCAACAATTGCAGAAAGAGATGATGAAAAGAAACAGAATGATGACAATATTAAACAGTTAGTTCGTAGCTGGTATGATGGAAGAAAGTTATCTCCTCCTGCTAAAACTTTGTTGAAAAACAAAAAACAATTTGCTGAAACAACCACAAGTACAGATAAAACAAATTTTAAAAAAGCGTGAACTAAAGTACAATATGTTGGAAAACAACTTACGATTTACCTATTACTAATTAATATAACTTTTTTTTTACTAGATTAGCTTTTATTCTTTGCCATGTTTTGTACTGAATAAAATTTACATTTTACTAAATATATCACATTTGGTATTTTGCATGTGATGCTGCTGTAGGGAATACTGTTTTTCTTTCTACCCAATTACTATTTACGAACTCACTAATTATTATCATGTTAGCCATGTCTTACAGCTTTTTTCTGCACATAGTTTGGAGGTTCTGTTGGTAAATTTGGTTTGTCATATGTTTTTTTGTTTTTTTGTTTTTTTGGGGGGGGGGGGGCTTTTTCTTATATTGTTTGGTCTGCGGTATGTTTAAAAAATTTTGTAGGGGTTCGGATTAGCCATTGGTACCATTGATGCTCATTGATGTTCCTTACTGGAGGGCATTTTGGATGAAAGGGCAGAACGAACGGTATATTTTTAATAATTTCCCTTGTTTTATACATTAAAATATCGTCCTGATTTTCCATTCTTGCCTTTTCTATGGTATTGTTACTTTTCAGTGATGGTTTCACTTGAATAGGTGTTGAGAAAATTATTTAGACTGGTCTTCGAATGCCTCTTTATCAGAGTAGGTCCTTCTGACTCTTAGTGCTAAAGAGTGTATTTTGAATACAATAGTTTTAGTGGCAGCTGGATGGGAGCAAGCGTTCATGATTCTCTCCTAGTCTATAGTATACATTTGTGTGCTTTTGTGTTCAGTAACACGTCACATGGTTTGCACGTGATATTTCTGAAATTTTGTGACAGCTGGAATTTGTTTTATTAATAATTCGTCAACGTTGTCTTTTCTCACTGATCGGGTCCTTCTAACAACAATGTATTTATTTATGCCAAGTTTCAATTGTCATTTCTAAATGTAATATAATGTGTGGTACGTGTTCAGGTTCATCTATAATATTCTAGCTTATGGTTTAATACAATATTATAATCAGTTGTAAATAGGATTGGTACATATGGTTTCTAGCCAAAGTCAGCATTTTGACCTTGTCTGCTTGAGCATTGTATTAATAATTTTAATTCTAATTTCACAAAATAAGTTATGGGCTAAGAGCTGGTGGAAAATATTTTGTTACGTAGTATTTAGCTTGTTAGTTATAACCTCCAAGTGTCCAAGGCATTCTGATTTTCAAAATTTTACAGTTATTGTTTATTTTTTTTTTTTGTCTCACCGAGGTGAGTGACATCATGTGTTTTTAGGAATGGAAATAAGATGTTTAGTCGGATGTATCAATATTCTAATAAATTATTACTTTTTTCTCTTATTTACTGAAAATAATACATTTTCTAAAATCGTATGCTCAGCAAATACTATTCTTTCTGTTCTGAAAATATCTTGAAATGAAATACTCATCATAAAAGCAGTACCAATTAGGCAATACACTGATGAATTAATAAAAAAAACCCCAGACAAATAACTGTATTGTAATGAGGAATATATCCCTTGTAGCACAAACTTCATTTGTAGTAAAGACAAGTTTCGGTGCTGTAGTGAATGATGTCTCAAATAACCATTTTTGTACTGGCGCTATAATAATTACACACTGGCCTTTTTTAAACAAACAACTTTTCTAGAAATCTAGACCTTTTCTACACTACAACAAAACTATTCTTCAGAATATCTCACTATATTTTACAGATTGTTCCTCACTTTAACAAGATCCCTTGTTCCAAATATTAATAGACGTTTCCATCATTACCATTTAACTATCACCTTTTATGAGCATATCTTTCCGTTTAATAATCTGGATAGTTTATGTTCTATAAGAGGTAGAAATGTGTGAGCTTCACAATTTGTACTAAATGTTACTCGACACTATATAATCAGGATTGTGCTGATTTATAACATAAAATACACTAGATTATATATTTACCTTTAAACAGAACTATCCAGAGACAATTAGCAGTAATTTCATGAGTGTTTAGAGTCAAGCCTTAATTTAACCAACTGGATTGATACTAAAGAAAACGAATGTATGTATGTATGTATGTATGTATGTATGTATGTATGTATGTGGATGGGTGGTGTTATGACTCTGTGGTCATAAACTAAGTAACAGAAAGAAGAAAACCAAAACATTGTATAAAATTTAACCAATAACTTAATTATTAAAGTTGGAAAATGGAAATGTCAGAGGAAAGTCAGTATTATGAAGTGAATCCAATAATCTTAAAAAGTTATATTCAAGTCTAAAAGAATCGAATGTTCTGAATGAACTTCAGGTCATTGAATGTACGTATCATAATGACATTGTCGAGAACTCCTTTGAATAATGCACAATAGTCCATGAATAATGTTCTGGTCAAATAAGCTCTTCTTAATTCCGATGAATAATCATAAAAAAAAAAAATAACGTCTTCTCTCAAATGATCTAAACATGATATTAAACACATTTTGCAGACACATTTTACATTGGAAAAAAGAATCGAAAGTAGAAATGAACTCAAAAAAGGAATGAATTTGATTGCGCAGTTCTGTTTGTGTATACACCTTCTAGAGTCTATTACGACTATATGACACAATATACCCCACGTGACAGATCTTACAGCACAACCTAATATTTCACAGTAACTATTCATGTGACCTAAATAGTCCAATTTGAAATAACGTAATTCTTCTAAGAACCTACCTGACCCCATCAGCCAGTATGAAATTACCCCAAACATGTCAACAGGTATTATTATTAGAAATTCGACATCTATTTATAGATTCTATGCAGTCTGCTGGTACTGCAATATCTTAAAATAGAATATATACCCGTATACAAGATTAGTTATGTAATATCTTCTTTATATATAATCTCTACGATTCGCCTTAATGAACAACAGTTACATATAATATAGATACAATCATGCTCAAAGAGTTTAAAAATATATAGACATACATAACACGATAGCAATGTATGTGTGTATCTTTGTATGGATGGATGAATGGATGTTAAAGATTGTTTATAACATTCACAGGCACATGAGATTATAGAACTTTATTACCAAGAAACAATATATCCATTTTCATTTGTTTTATTGAAAAATGTTAAGTACTTGTCAATATCGATAATGTTTGACATGTATATTGTAACTAATTTAAACTGATATGATTATAGTCAGAACTCATTTGTAATGGTAATAACATTTTCAAAAAATAACAAAAATAAGATATATTTGTAGAAAAAAATGTTATCATTATGAAAACAAAATAATAATTCATTATGTTTTACCATCTGACGAAGGCATATGCATGCATGCACATATATTAGCAATGTCGGATTACCCAAGTGTAAGCGTAAGCAAGGGACAGGTCAGTTATTATTTATGAAACTTTAACTTTACACATCTTAAAGAACGCAATATAAATTTAGCAAGACAAAATATCAAAAGCACTGTACCTACCCAGAGTTTCTGCTGTAACCAGTTTTGATTGGTCGTTCCATTTTATCTCACCTCACCAAAGGACAGCCGATATTGAATCAAAGACTCAAAAGCCTTATATCACATATGATCTTTTTTCTATAGCATCTCCCGAACCAATGCAGCATTTGGACAAAACTCTCCATATTGCAACAGTAAGGTAATTAACTAATAACGTGTTGCATACAGGTGTTAGCCTTAATCACATTATGAGCCAAGCATCTTTGCACTGGTTGTAGTCGCTGATGAAATAATCCCGGTATCTTGTAGACTGGTCATGGCTGGTTTACGTAATGCATAGATAGAACACATAAAATATCGTCTTTGTTTGTTTGTTTTTTTAAATATGTAATTTTCAAAAGTGTTAGAATTCAACAATAAAACGGCATGTGCGTTCAGCAGCCTTAAAAAGGTAGTTTTGTCCCACCGCTGGTAGAATCACATGTATGTTAAAGTCAAGTAAGCACAATTTATAGGTAACCTGGCCAATCTGTTCCCCATTCAAAGCTCTCGCGCTTCGCTTTGTATTCAAAGTTTTCAGCTTGCGATAGAAGTATGAGAAGTAGACGATCGTTTTAAGGGTTAGGTGCAAATATTGGGATACATATTAATAATTTGCTAGTTTTTCAATAACTTGAAAAAAAATACTACATTTAATCAGAGCAATTGCAGTTTTCTCAGGTAAATTCGATTTTTCTGAAACCACATGGACGTTCCATTTAGCATAGAAGAGGGCCCTATCTTAAATTAGAAGGACCCCAGGAGTCGAGTACTATCTGGGCCATCAGATATGCGGATAGTCAGATTGATTGATTGATGACTGTGAGAGAATATATATATATATATATATATATATATATATATATATATATATATATATATATATATTGAGAGAGAGGAAGAGGAAGATTTTGGCGGGTAGCTGAATGTAAAAGCTAATTATTTTTTTTTTGGGGGGGGTCATTTTACTTCATATATGGTTATCACACTATGATATCGATGTTAATTTTGCCTTCTTTTTTATTGACATCAATTTACCCCATTTATATTTGAGGAAGAACTAGTTCATTTCTTGCTTTATGTGAGGATTTCCCTCGAAGCTATTTGGGAAGGAGTGTGTTGGACTGTGTGGAAATAGACCGGTTCACGTTGGATTGAGGGGGGAGGGTGTTGTTTTATGGCACATCAGCAAATGTAAGCTCTTTGGTAATTAGCTGATCAAATAATAAGATTCCAACCTTCACCTTTAAGTAAAGAGTCTGGCACTCTAACCACTGAAACACTGTGGCTTATGCCTCTATTTGTCGCCTGTTACGACATGCTGGAAAACGCATCAGACACATTCTACATTACTTATCCCGTAGAGGGACGGCAAGAAATGAATCTTCTGTAAATCTCTACAGGGAAAAAATTCATCTTGGACAATCTGCTGTTTTTGAGTTCAAGTGAGCGAAGAGGTGTATCTAGCAAATAATAGGATGCATTTGCACAGACATTTTATCCTAGTTTCTTGTAACGACTTTTTATTTTATTTACAGCAAGAAGAATATCTTCTTCATCTTCTTTTTCTTCCACACAAAGACAAGGACATTGAAGATGAAAACCACTTTTTAAACATTTTTTTTCTTCTGTCTTTCTTCAAATGTGGTTGACTCTCCAAATCATTCTTTGAGTGTAATTGCTTATCTGCTTCTTTCACGGAAACTGCTGCGTCTGTCCCTTTTCCTCTTTCAGTTGAATCTCCAGCAAAAGAATAAGTCGATTTCTTGCCTTCTTTGCAGCTATATTGAGACGTGTCAAGAGACGTATTTTGGTAGGAAATTGAACAACTGTCATTTTTGATCTGAAGAGAAATTAAGTCCTCAACAGTACCGTCAACAAGCCTATGTTCTGATTTTTGTTTTGTTCTTCCTATTTTAGTTTGAGGACATGCAGTAGGGCCACATGAACAATCCTCATCAATTTGACCATCTTGAGTACTTGCTTGAAGATCTTGATGCGTATCTAAGTGGTAATTATAGCTACTATAATACTGGATACACTCTTTCCGAAGAGGCCCATTTGGTGAAAATGCATGCCTGAATTGTCTTGATTGTTGCTTCCAATACTCCTGGGAATATGTATTTCGGCACATATTTATTTCCTTAAGCCCTCTCAATAGCCTATGACAAAATGCGTCCTCGTAGCAACGGACTGGTATCAGACATCGCTTTTGGCCATCTGTAATAAATACAGGAAAATTGTTTCCTACATCTAGCAGTAAATTAACTTTGACACCACTTGTGAGACACGTCACTTCGTTATTGATTAAATCGTTTAAGCCGGGTAAAACTGGTGCCTTTTCTTGCAGAATTAATCAAACGCCTCAGTCGCAAATAGGTTTTCATGCACCGGCGTTCTCTCTAATAAAAGTTAAAGAAAAACATTCCATGCAAGACATTAACTAACTTTGATGCAGAGGAAATATTCAACTTACGTGATTATCCTTTTTAAACATTCGTCTGTATAGATTAATGTTTAATGCAACTCCTATATCAGCGCTTCAGATTGATGGAACAGTCAGAATTTGAAAATACAGAACAGTATTTACAAAGGATTACATTTATATCATTACCATTCCAAATCATAAGAGTTTTTTTTGGTGATTCTGTAGCTTTCAAATCTGGAAGAATTAAACGAAGAGGACACAGAGCATGTTTTACGAACACAATTTAGCTCTGTATGATAAATAAAACGACATTTAGTAGTTCATATCGTTTTTAAAACCATACTAATAAAATGCAAACAGCATGCAATTTGAAATGGAAAATATATGATGTATCCTTTAACAGTTTGGAACGAGCAGAATATATATTTGCGATATCATTACAGTGAAGTGCGTGACAGAAGCTCACCTAAAAGGTAACAGTATTAAGGAGTGTGATAATTTGATTTTTTTAAAAACCTTTTTTTCTGCAATGCAGCAAATGTGGAAAAAACAACAACATATTAAAAACTGTGTGACTTAAAATATGTATCATGCGAATTTATGTTAATCATAAAACCAGATGAAGAAAAGAAAGTACCACCAAAGGAAACACTGTTAAAGAAAACAAAATTACAAATGAAATACGCGATAACGTGAATACTTTTCAGTATCATGATAATAAAGGAAATCAAAGATGAAACAAAGAAGAGAACTATCAAATGTTGTTTCTTTCCAGAAACAGCAAAAAGAAAAGATAAAACTAATTATTATTATACGCTCATTTTTTCTCCGTTAATTTTACATTGTCAGAATCGTGTAATATTTTACGATATTGCGCTCACGCGCAGTTCATATTGCACTCACATGTGTCAATAGTGTATTAGGAGCTACTTTGTAAACAAATCGTGCACACTCACATAGTAGACGCTTTACGTTTTGGATGATTAAATTTGTTTCTGAATGAACTAAAGCAGATGTTTCGTGGACTGCCACATACCAGCTGCTTTGACACATTCCGCGTTAACTTTCTTGATACAATGTTTCGGATTTAGGCTAGCTATAGACGCCAGACAGGGTCCTTACAAATAACATGCAAGTGACAAGGCATAAACTGTCTTCTTTAGCTGGTAATAAAAATGGCAAAAAATATACTACCGTTTTACATCCTGAATTTCCTCAAAATGTACTTTCTTAGTTCTGTAAATCTAAATTACATGAGCCATGTCATGGGTTCTCAACCTTGCTTGCACATCTCGAAATTGAACTGTAATTTCGACTATATTTCAAGTGCAATTACATCCTCCTTACTGCACTCAAAATGAAATAAACATTATATTCCATGGTGTCTTTTTGATAATTGTAATTGAAATGCTTCATATTTTTTTCACATTATGATTTCAAACATTCAATGGCAGAACAGAAACACACTTGCAGATGTCAACACGCTGCTGAAATCAAATGTACTTCACATAGAATTGGCACACATAAATCCAGTCCATAATCACGAAATTTCATAGAATGGACAAAAATATCAAAATCTATTCATTCCAGATCAAATGGAAAAGTTGTTGCAATGCACATTCATTCACAATATGACTCCAAATTTAAATTTTCTGTAGACAAAAACGTCATTTTCTTTCGAAAGTTCTATCTAGCGTGCGACCAAGTTCAAATTTATCTGGGCGGAGTTATGTGCGCAGTAATAATGTTGCTGTGTAATGATAAATCTGCACTTGTATATTCAGTTTGGAATACAGCATACATTCAGTTACTTTGTTTTTTTGTATTGTATTTTTGTTTATATAATTAAGCCTTAGGTAGAATAAGAAAATGACCAGCATTTGTATGGGAAAATATGAACTCGTTTTGTCGGATGGATATACTGAACTCCCAAGGTCGTGCAGTATTTCCATCCGAAAAACTCGTACATATTTTCACATACAAATGCAGTAGTGACCGCTCCGCTCGCTTAGTGGTTAGAGCGTCCGCCTCGGATGCAGGAGGTCGCGGGTTCGAACCCCGGCCGAATCATACCAAAGACTTAAAAAAATGGTACTAACAGCTGCCTCGCTTGGCGCTCGCCATTAGGAGGTTAGTGTTAGGACTGGTCGGCCTGGTGTCAGGATAATGTGACTGGGTGGGACAAAATGCCATATGTCTGCGGCATGGTGCCCCAGTGCTGGACATCACTATAACTGTCAGACTGCAGACATCGTAGCGATATGACTGAAACATTGTTAAAGCTACGTTAAAAATCTAAATCACAATCACAAATCACACAAATGCAGTAACCTTTAAATACGACATCAAAACTACAAGCTTATATAATATAAAGCGCAATGAAGATCATATTGTTTGACGAGTTCACGAAAACACTTAAGCTTCCTTCAAATTTCATTTTGAAGAATATATAGCAGCGAACCACACAATTACTTTGTCGACTATGGATGTTTCCTGAACAAAACTTTGCAATGAACAATTTGTAATGCATCGATAAAATCATTAGTCATGAATTATCAATACAATGAGTCATTTACCAAACTATGTTGATATCGGAAGACTGTACGCACAATCAGGATGAAGCAAAAGCCATTATGCATTTCAGACTTTACGCGCCATCGGGATAAAGTAAAACCAGGAAACATTTCATAGTGAGAAGATATTCAGTTTTCACAGGTTTTCACATTATCTACGATGTATTTATTCATAATAGCAATTGTAATTTAACTACTGAAACATATCGCACAATACGTTTAGTGGAATCTACCCTAATTGTACAATAATAATAATTGGAAAATGTTAAAAAAATTACAAAAGAGAAAAATTGGTAGAAGAAAGAGAAAAACGAAATATAAAATGTCTAAGGTATAATGATTGTGTAAGAAAAACACAATTTGTTTCCTATTGCAGAGGAAATTAACAGGTTAGAGATAAAAGTCATCAAACAATTGCATATAGGTAAGAGACAACAGTAATTATGAGATCAAAATATTTGCACAAGAAAAGAAAAGATACTGTGTTATTGTCAATAAATGGGTTTCTAATTGAAATAGACAGCATGAACATCACTTTACTCGTGTTATGCAACTCAGCTGACTGCCTTTAAATTGATTGAATGCATTACAGAGGTTGACATGGCAAATGATTTCAGGGAGAAAAAATTAAAATACTGATACTCAGTTTTCCACAAAGAAGCCATTATGCAATGCTAATAACAACGCTTTAAAATCTGACAATGAGGATTATATGAAAATATAAAGATCACTGTTTGATACGAATTAACAAACTGTGTTGTGTCGATTACAACAGCTGGTAGTGGCATTTTGCAATGACATATGAGACAAAGAAAGCATGCCAGAATCAATGAAGTCCATAAACGGAATTTGTGGATATTTCCTTATTCAAACACTGCTGTAGGAATGCAAAACAGATTTACTCAATGATAATACATTCAAATAAAAAATAATATCATGTAAATGAAACAATTTAAATTGATATTCAACAATTTAGCATTTCACCAAAGAAGGACTGGAGATACCTGCAGGGAGAAAATAAATACATGGTAGATTATGTGTCATAAAACTATAAAACTGTACACCATGGCTTTTGTGGCTCATTCCTGCTGTTGTTTTAGTTGACTTGAAACATAAACATAACTATAGAGTTAGTACTGTAAAATACCAGCGAACATTATCAGCTCTTGAAATGAATTATATGACAAAATGCAGCTAACAGCTTCGACATTATTAAGCAATGGTCTCAAAACTAAAGGTATTGCAAGATTACATTAAAGTATTTTAGCTTAAGTAATTTTTATGTTATGTTCAGAGGTACCAATTGAACGCCTATTTTGACAGTATCAGTAATACTCCAGCATTACATAGGAAATTCAAAAGTGAAATATTGTTGGTAGTTTGTATTGGCTTTCAAGGGAGTAACATGGACATAAAATAGTACCTCAGTGACATGGTAACAGAAAGGAGTTTTGTTGGATGCAACACCATTTACATAAATCCATTCACTCATTTGAATCGCTAGTATTAGGCTTCAATTTTAGAAGAAGGAATATGATGACGATGGTGTGATTTGCACAGGTTAGGACGGTGTTACTGTCAGGTCTGTTAATGCCATCTTTTATATATGTCTATATCTTTTGTAAGTCCTGCTACATGCTTTTATTTACATTCTAATTTTTATTCATGTTTGTAAGTTGTTCAGAATATTTTAAGTTAAATTTTGCTAACGTGACCCATGTTAAGAACGCAAATTAAATAGGATTTATAACTAGATGTTGACATTGGTGCTGAAAATTATTAATAATAATTTTAATAGCATTGCTGGCTTAATTTATTACTGGCTGATATGGTTCTTACACTTCTGGAAGAATTCAGTAACTTCTCATTTGTTGGGCTAGGTGATACGAATAGATAAATTTACCATAACATGAATAGTAATGTCTGTCACGTGGGGTCTGTTGCGAACTATTGTGGACTATAATATTTTCTTTAACTGTGATAAATTATTCAAAGAAATTATAGACAGTGCCATCAAGACAACGTCACAGTTCTTGGGGGACCAGTACATTTCCAGTTTTTGAAACTTGTAAGGAACTTTTCACTCATTTAGGAGCTTTCTTTTAGATCTTTATAAGCATTAATTTGGATTTACATCATAATTTCCCCTCACATTGTTTTATTTATAGCTTTGTTAATTAACTAAATTGTTTGTTACGTTCTACAAACCTTGTTGGCTTTGCTTCGTTCTGTAACTTAGTTTGTGACCATAGAGTTGCAACAGATCCAATACTCAACGAGACAGTCAGTAGAAACGGCGGAGCAAGTGAAAACATAACCGCAATGTCATCGTACTTCTTATGTACCAATATAGATGCGCCAAAATCAAATATTGTTTGTAGAATGTAGAAATAAAGAGTTTCTTTATACTAGTAGCTGTGGGAGCTGCAATGGTTTACTTTCTCCAAATACTCACCTCTACCTCTTTCATATGTGATATATTTGATAAAGATAGATATACTAAAGTTCCAAATTAATTTCAGATGTCATAATTTATACTGCGATACCAGTAACTAGCAACGATATTCCAATCGACAAATTTTAGTTTGCAAATTTAACTGAAATATAGTTAAATTGCATCAAACGGAATAATATATTTACCCGCATTTTCTATTCATGTAAGCTTGGTTTGCCTCCATCTACAATCAGTGCTATTGTAAAAACTGTTAATCGTATTTATTTCAAAACAGGGACTAAGCGACAAAATGTGCAAATGTGGAAACAAATCATGATAAACAAAATGTGTACTGGTTGCCTTATTGCCGACGTATTTGTGTCCTTCACCATCTTTGTTACAATAGCCACAATCACAGAAGTCTCCTTATATTAATTTATACAAAGGCTAATATCAAAATTAGATCAGCCAATTTGCTAAATATTTCCTCAAATATAAAATCTGTCATTTTGAATGATTAAACATTTATATGATCTTTTGTCTCTTTCTTTGATATTTTTACATATTTGGATTTGTCAGGCTATCATATATCTCGCGCATGCCCAGTGGAAATAATTTCTTGTATTACAAAAGCCAACTAATAGAACCCATCATATCTTCAATGTCAAATCTCTTTTGATCTCTTGCTCAAATGCTGAAACAATTCTAAATATTTTATATTAATTAATCTAAAAATTAATGTACTTGGTTATCCTTGTCTCATCAACTTTTTGTTTCACAGTTGTTGATGTTTCCATTTTCTCCTTTCCACTTATTGCTGTAACTTGTTTTTCGTCAAACATTGCAATACGGAAATGCTTTGTTGAACTACATTATGTATTTTCTTTCTATGCATCTAGCACAGCACTCCTTTCTATCTGCTTAATATACCTTATTAGATTTCAATTTATTTCACTCCTCACACAATTTGTGTCCTGTTGACCAATTAGGACTTGAACCACAGGAAGGCTGTATCGTGAATGCCAAATACATGCTGGAGACGGTGAAGTAATATATCATGGTCTGTTGTGTCAAATGCTGGACTGTAATCTTTTCGCTATCCAAAGCAGAAAGAAGGTCATTAACTATTTTCAGAAGAGGAGTTTCATTACTGTGGCAAGGGCGATATGCAAACTGTACATTGCTAAAAAGACTGTTTGAATTCAGATGAGATACAAGTTGGGATAGAACAACTTTTTCTCAGATTTTTTATATGATTGGGAGATTAGAAACTGGGGGGTTGTTCTTTAAATCGTTATGGTCGAGTATTGGTTTCTTCAGCAGAGTCTTTACAATGGCAGTTTTGAAAAATGATGGGAATTCCCTGGATGAGAGAGAGGTGTTAATAACATCAGTTAGTAGAGGCAATATTGTATCTAAGCACTCAAGCAGCAGAGATGTCAGAATAGGATCAAGTTCACATGACTTTGGTGCACTCTTCGTCTCGATTGTACAAGGATACATTTTATGCTTTGAAATAGACAACTCAACATCTTTCATCATCTTGAAATTTATTTTGTAACAACTAGCTTTGACATCGGTTTCAGACATCCAACTTGCAACCAAATACAGCTAACATCTGCTATCGAGAATATTGCTTTTATGTTAAACTCACTAAGTTATTACAAACTGTTGCATTCATCATAATATCTGTTGGTGCATTAACTTATCTGTTTGGACACACTGTGATCCTTCTTGGACATCTCTATTTTTTTAAGATAAATTGGGTTCGCTCTGACGTTTGGCCCATACTACTGTGTTGTTCGTTGTGTTAGATAACCAGCTCTACTGGAGAATACATAAATTTTAGCAATGAGATAATTTATTGTGCATAGTTGAAAATCGTACTATTTTAAATTTTCCAATGTTGTAGAAACCATCGCATTCCCTACTTTATATGGTGTTGCATAAAAAAAAAAATAAATTTACCAGTGCTAGTTTCTTTGTTTCTGGTTTTTGGTGGGGCTTTTTAATGTCGTATACAAAATGGCGAGACACAAAATTTAAATGTACAAGTTTTAAAGGAATGTTAAGGAGTCATTAACTAGTTAATTATTAGTCAATTACTGGAATTACTGGAATTGATGGAATCATTAACTAGTTAATTACTGGAATCTGATTTGATTAACTGACCTCAGTTTTATCACTTGACCTCTTTGCATTTTTATTTATTGTAAAAGATGTCATTATTATAAATTGTACAAGTGTCCTAGAACTATCAATATCCATTCACCAAATGGTGGTTACTTAGAAATCTGCAAGTGCATTCGACTGCCATACGTGCTCTTATTATTATCATTACTATTATTATTAGTATTATTATTATTAGTAGTAGTATTCGCAGTAGTACGAGTAGTAGTAGCGGTAGTGAAGATGATGGCAAAGTATGTGATTATGGTTGCTTAGTAATGTGATGCTATTGTTGATTCTGTTGTTACTCACCAGGATCCGATTGCTTGGCGTACTGGACCGCAAATTTCATGTTTGCATTGGTGAAATTGTCAGTCTGTGGTAAAAATAATAGTACCCTCCCACCACACCTGTGAATAAATATAAGCCAAATATTGACATTTTTTGAGGTGAACACTTTTATGTTGATGAAATTTGTACTGCACTGAAAAAATTATCTGAACTAATTGTTTTTGGCACTTGTCAAACGTCCAAGCAAATACAACGTCAATATCTTATTTATTATGCACAATAAATCAAACAAAAGACACAAACACTGTTATTTTGTGCACCGTCATTGAAATAAAAGCCAAAATATAGTGTTAAAACGGTTCAAAAATTTATTTTAAGATCTGCACTCTAATAATTTTCAAAGCTTCAGCCCATTTAAAGTTGCAAGTCAATGAATCCTATTAATCCCAACTTTGTCGTGACGTCACATAATTGCGATTACATAAATGGAGCTGTTACGTTGCGTTTGCGTGGTGGCGAGTATACAAATACCCTTTGTCGTTTTCTACGATGCATCTATTTGCCTACAGGTAGTCATTTGTAACCGTTATTGGAACATAATGGTTTTGTTTCAAGTCCTGGTCGGGGACCAGTTGTTGACGCTATTTTTGGATTCTTCTGATTTTACTCTGAATGCTCACAGAGCCTTCAAAATGGAAAATGTAATTTGAACATATATCCTTTTTTAAAGTATTTTTAAGTATATCTGATCCAGCAAAAGTAATTGACCTCGTAAAGGGTGACCATTTAGAACTTCAATGTACCCACGTGAAATGTTCAATCTGTTTTTGCTAGGGGTCAATAAAATTAGAATAATTGGAAAAAAACATTATGATGCTATGACTATTGATCTTTGTTAAGCTATCTGTAACTAAACTATACCTATTCAGTTATTTTCTTCGCACAAAATTAACACGGCAATTTTTTAATTCAGGCATTGCTTAGAAGACAACGTAGTTGCGTTAATGAGCATCACAAAGTGATGGAGAGACAGTTTGAAGCAAGCAAAATTACTTCACAATACTATAAATAACGTTTCAATTACATGAATTGAAAGCGGAAAACAAAAGTAGTTGAACAACTGGATGTACATCGGTAAGGTAATGATCATAAGGAACAAGCACCTGAGACTGATAACAAGTACTCTTCTGATACCTGCTTCATAACTTGCAAGAAATATGTAATTCAGAATTATAGTCAGCGTTTAATAACCACTTAGTAGTAAATAAACGCTGAATTCTTGGTCATCCCTGCCTTCCAATCACGTGAGCAAATCCAAATACAATTCGCAAAACATATAATTCAGAGACCTGTATTGCATTGGAAAATCTCCAGAGTATAAGGATTATTCCTGGCCAGCAAAGCACAAAACTGTGAAACCATCATCATCTGTTTCTCCTAGAATGGAGTATGAGAAATGATCATGTAATAAGGCTGCACAACTACCACACGGAATCCATTTTAGCTTCACTGGTACTTGAATCTTTGGATTGTGGTACTTGATCATTTGCGCCTCGGCGACATCGTCCACATCACAAGCACGAATGCATAGATATGAGACAAGTCTTTGCAACCGGTGGTCATAGATACAATCATGTTATGACGCTTGCAGCTCTTTGGTCACATTGCTAGAACACCCGCTGATATTTAAGATCACGTACCTAAAGCTGCGATTAAAAACTCAGAGGGTGGTTGGAAGCGCCTATTGGGAAGAATGACAAGCACCTTGCTCCAAATTGTTTAATATGACCTATATGACTTCGGCCTCAAACTGTACCCTGGAGAGCAGAAGGCACATGATTTCTTCCATTGGTGCCAGCTCATGCGTAGAGCAACCTTATGGCGCACTATTGACTACGACTACAAAATACTTAAGAACAAAATCCATGGAAAATAGGTTTGACGTACTAGCTTATATAAATAGTTTTCAATACATTTTCAGTGACTAAACTTAAAGCTTATATTGCCTAATGAATAGAATGTTTTCGTTTCACGCAGTCATTGAGGCATGGATGGGGTTATTGGTGTTTTTACGGTTTCAGTACAAGATTTTGTGGAACATTTCAAATTTAACTAGTCTAAAATAGCACAAATGTTAGTTAAACTACATTACACCGCCAACAATAAAATATAAAGACACTTAAAAGCCAGTGTCGTAGACTCATGACAACAGTGCAACATCACAAATCGTGTAAGGTCGTGTCATCCATTGAAGAAAACGGAAAACTTTGACATGAATTATTCATAGAAGATTGACGTTCAGTCGCCCATAACTTCTCATAGATCGAAATATATAGACTTGTAATAGCTCGCTGAAAAAGACTTCAACTTTACAAAGAAAACTAAAATGTTTTAACTGCTTGACTGTAAACGCAACTAGCAGAATTATTCATAGAAGATTGACGTTCAGTCGCCCATAACTTCTCATAGATCGAAACATATAGACTTGTAATAGCTCAGTGAAAAAGACCTCAACTTTACAAAGAGAACTAAAATGTTTTAACTGCTTGACTGTAAACGCAACTAGCAGCAGTAAACAAAATCTGTGTGTGTTTGACTGTAAATGCAGCTAGCAAACAAAAACAAAATCTGTGTGTGAAACATTAATTCTTTTCCAGTAACTTGCCTTGCCTTGTGTACATAATTATCAAAAGCTTATTTGACAAGAAGGATACTCGTACACGTTACTTGCTCAGTTTGAATTAAAACAGAAAGAAGAAAAATGTTTCGAGCTAAGTTGGCATAATTATGTCCTTCGGTGGCTGATAGTTTCGCCAGAAAATCTCACGGAATGTATATTTACGTTTTGCACCATTCAGTTCTCTCTCTCTCTCTCTCTCTCTCTCTCTCTCTCTCTCTCTCTCTCTCTCTCTCTCTCTCTCCACAATCTTAATCATTATTCATCCAGCCTTTCATTTTGAAGATGAAAACAATTAAGCGTCAAAATCAATTGTCTGAATAGTTATTTACCTCTCGTCAATAATTTGCGACATAGCGTCCATTTCATAGCATCCCCACATTATGTCCTTGTATGGGTCAAAGAAGATCAAGTATCTATTAACCATGTTCATTCTGGCAACAAATCTATTCACTACCTCTTCTTCTGATTCCAGATCGTATATTAAACATCCACTGAAATGAACCTCTCCACGCTGTTTTACTGAAACACATATAAATTAATGTTATTCATATATTAAAAATCTGCTGCAATGAACCTCTTCACGCAGCTGTAATGGAACGGACGTAAATTAATGTTATTCGTATATTAAACATCCATGGAAATAAACATCTCTACTCTTTTGTACTGAAACGGACACAGAATTCCCGTTATTTTTTTATTAGTATATTAAACACGTCATTGCCATGATTATTATCACCTTGATTGTCCCAAATTATAAACCATCGACGACAGCAATATTTACAAAATTCATCATCATCGTCATCATCATCAGCAGCATCAGAAACGACTGGCGAAAGCAAGAAGAATAGGTCAGGAGTAAGAAAGTTTCATCTATAAGTAGAATACACTGTTAACAACGTCAGTACCGGTGTACAATTTTGATGCATGTTCAGAGCCTATGATTTTAACGATAAACTTGCAATGGAATAAGAAAATTATTGCCGGTTAGGAAGGAAAAGTGTTCCGCAATGTAATTTGACATGACTGGGATTGGAGAAATGTGCATTTTATCGTTCCTTCCAAATTTCTTTGATAATAAAAGTCCATTCTATTACACGTAATGATGCTTTTTGCAGGTTGTGCTTGGTCTGAGATGACATACAGATAGACATACAGACAGACGGACGGACAAAGGAAAAGACATAGTAAAATATTAAGATTACCATCATAAGTCGTCAGGTATTTGGCTGAAAAAATATAGCAAAATAAATAAATCAATAACAGCATGAACACATATCTGACCTAAATATCATTGAGGTAGCAGCTGACAGGGCAAATATTTAAAGAGTGCTATTTTTACATTTTCCATATATTTTGTCAGACTTATCTCGAAGGTAGATTTTTATTTACGTTCTCTATTTCTTTTTACAGCACGATTTAAAAATGCGTAAGAATATTTTACATAGCTATTTGGCATTGCATTAAAATAACAAAATAACAGACCCAAAAGATGGTACTTAGACTGTTTATTAGTGTGTTTCAAAACACACGTTTGAAATTGTCTTAATGATTTGTACACGACCATTAGTGTCATATTATTCATTACTTATTTAACGAATAAAATAAAGAAACTGTGCTGACGTTTACCAGAAGACGGTATAGAGTCCGCCATATTGAATATTTCGACCAATTCTGTGAAAGTTTTGTTCCTGATCCAGACGCCTGAAACAAAAATTACATAAACTAAAGTGCATCTTTGAATACGTTTGAACTGTATATTCATCAGCGTATATTTTTCCGAAAGATAGTAGTGTTTAATTCACTTCGAAACACTTTTCTCGTCATATCAAGGTCGAATGTCTTCTTTCGGTGCTACATTTTCCTTCACCTCAAAGAATATCCTTGTTCCAATTGACACCTGGGTCGTTGAGAGCGTGTGTGTGTGTGTGTGTGTGTGTGTGTGTGTGTGTGTGTGATTTTGATTTTTAATGTAGTTTCAACAATTTTTCAGTCATATCGTTACGATATCTGTAGTGTGGCAGTTTATATTGATGTCAAGCATTCCGCAGACATGTAGCATCATGTCCCACCCAGTCACACTACCCTGACACAGCCCGACCAGTAAAAACACTAGCCTCTTAATTCTGAGCGCCAAGTATGACAGATGCTAGTACCATTTTTATAAGTCTTTGATATGACTCGGCCGGAGTTCAAACTTGCGACCTCCAGCAACCCATGCGGACGCTCTAACCACTTAGGCCACTGGAGCAGTGAAACACATAAAGACAACCGTGCAAACGTAGCTGAAGCTAGCGAGCAAAGAAAACAAAACACTTCAAAAAATATTATGTCGTCTTGAGACAAGCTTCTTGACAATATAAAAAGAAGTGTCCCATCTGTATTAAATAATACAAAGTTTTCCCCAAAGCCATAACTAGATCAACTAGAGCTAGAGCCCAAAGAAACAAAATTAGTTGAGGAATTTCTTTACATCATTAAGTATGGCTAATGAAAGAAAGGGGATATGTTTCCAAATAGAGAACTCTATTTCCTCAAGAAAAGAGTGGAAAATATATTTGACACCGCATCGTTATCGACTTTAGGAATGACTAAATATGATTTTAATGAGCCAGAGCTTAGAAAAGAATAACTAGAGGAACTAGAAGGAGATATGGACTTTCTTATTATCATCATGGAGTTGTACATATTCAACGCATAAAGTGCCTCTACGATGCAATTATCAAAAGGACCAATTAGGTTTATCATAGACGAGAAAGCAAGGAGGATGAAATAGACGGGTAGGTGGATGGACGGATTGCTGTGAGGCTAGACATAAGGATCGATTGGTCCTGTCGATCGATTAACAGACAGACAAACTGATTGACTGATTGGTTGCTTACTTACTTGCTTAATTGATTGATTGATTGATGTTGTTTTTGTGACCTCTAAATCCAAGCAACTACTTTAATAAATTACCCTAAAGGTGGATTTTCTTTAATATTCATTTGTGTGGAACTTCGAAATGAATGAAGCGGGAATTCCCTTCATAAATTTTCCCCTCGCTTCGGAATGAAATTTTGGAAATCGTAGTGATGTTATAAATCAGACTTTCTTAGTGAATGATCTGAACGAGAACAAGGAAAGTCAACACTATGCTGGCAAAGTATAATCCTAGTTAGATCCATTGTCTCTAGTGAGGCAATGAAATTATACAGTAGATAAAGAAACTCTGGAATAAAGTTTGAGATTAATTTAGAATATAATTTCCGAACCAGTTTAAGAAAGATAAAATGTGCCAAAATCTAAATAAATGCACAATTTACCTTATGATCAAAATCAAAGCCTGAGTAAATATTTGATTCAGCCACCAACAAAGGATTTGTAAGTTACTGTAGAAATCAAATCAAACAGTGCAGTTCAGTCTAATTTAGGGACATATAGATGGGTAGATGGATGGATAGATTTTTTGGTGGACAGAAACAGCTATTTATAGATAGATCGATTGTTCGATTGATTAATTGATTGATCAGTCAATCGTTCAATCTATTAATCGATAGATATAATGAGTGATTGATACATTCGCAGGTTCATTGATTAATTCATTAATTTTGACTGTTTGTAACTTGTACCTATAAATCCAGTCAACTACTTCGATAAGTTGCCACGAAGATGGACATCCTTTGATTGTTTTTCTTTTGGTGGAGCTATTATTCGCTTGGGTGCTTCCAAATAAATCCAACCCACATACGCTCCACACATGATCGTGAAAACGTTACTTCCCTCCAAAATCCTGAATCTAATTTTAGAAATCTTAGCAATGTGTATCCGAAATGAAACTAGTCACGAGTCATTTTTTATAATTGAGGTCAGGGACATAATCTTAGTTTACTCTTGTGAAAACGATGTATGGCCAAGCCATTTTGTCTTTAAATATGGAAGATTTAAAAAATAAATGTATATTATTTAGTCAACTTTCTACCACTTTTCCTGCCCGTATATAGGTATTAGTCAACCTTGTAGCAACGCAAAGATATGACATGTAGTACAATGGATTCTTAATGGGTAGTATGGTGATTATATGTAGATATGTAGGCAACTCGGAGAGAGAGAGAGAGAGAGAGAGAGAGAGAGAGAGAGAGAGAGAGAGAGAGAGAGAGAGAGAGTAAACAGATCACTCAGGAAACTAAATGAAAGTGAATTTTATGAGCAGGTGTTAAAAATATTAAGTTTTGCAACTCACCTTACCTAGACGCCACTATTCCTCACCGGAGTATGCGTATTGCCGAACTTTGAAACACCGTACAGGTATGCAGTACAAAATAGTTACAATGCGTATTGCGTTGGCTCTATGTAGATCAATGAACAGGAAGTTAAATTGATAGTGTGTGTGTGTGTGTGTGTGTGTGTGTGTGTGTGTGTGTGTGTGTGTCTGTTGGATCTTTAACGTAGCTTTAACAAAATTCAGTCATGTAGCTACGATATCTACAGTGTGGCAGATGTCTAGCACTGGGGCATCATGCCGCAGACATGTAGCATCATGTCCCACCCAGGCACATTATCCTGACACCAGGCCGACCAGTCCTAAGGCTAACCTCTTAATGCTGAACGCCAAACGAGGCAGCTCTTAGTACCATTTTTATAAGTCTCTCGTATGACTCAGCCGGGTTGGAACCCGCGACCTCCCGCATCCGAGGCGGACGCTCTAACCACTAGGCCATCGGAGCGGTTTCCTAGTGTAATACTGTTTTCTTTACGATATGTTTTCTTCACATAAAGACAGCTACAAAACATTTGGTAACTATTACTACATGTGGGCAGGTAGGTAAATATAGTGGTAGGAAGGTATATAGCGTGTTAAGTATAATGAGGACAGTGACTAATAACTATAGCAACGTACTCGTCCCAGGGATGAGTGCTTCGAAAAAAGTTGCCTGAGCCCGGGTGTCCATAATAAAAGCTTAGGAATGTAAAACATTGCTGAAAGCGTATATTTCCTGGAGGATAAATTCTGATTACAGGTTATTTTCTTTCTTAAATAAATGACTATCATTCCTTCTATGGCATATGCATTTTCCTTTGACCAAATGATATTAACCTTGACTAAAGACATCAGACATTCTCCAATGGGATCTAATGCTACGTGCCGACGTTATGTGGCGTCGTACGTCGTCATGTGATATAATAAATTTATTAATGCCGTCTTCCCCCTACAATAGTAAAGATTAAAAAAAATTAATCCGGAAACAAAATCCTAATTTGAGCTACTATACATCATTCTACAGAATTTTATAAGTGTCATACATCACGCTATTTCAGATATGGGTAGGTAATAGGTTAGGACCAATGGATGTCGAAGAACCATCCAAACTGCTTTTCTCTGCATCCGAGTTTAGCAAGAGCTATTTAAAGATGCAGACCTTTTTGTTGGATCAAATAGTTTCAATGGTGAATTACCTCTAGCGTTTTACTTTATCTCCTTGTCATGTCCTTTTTATAACCTTTTCAGCAATATGTGCAACGTTTTATGCTTAACATAACGTCTGTAATGAATTGTAATTTATGTTGTCTTACTGATGTTAGAATTCATCTCTTTTACAACTGTAATCGTGTAGAATGTTGATATGGTACCCACTAAGACCATTTCAATTTTATCTTAATTTGCATATATGGCGTATTTTGGTTTGTTCAACCTAACAAGCAGTGCCATTTTGTGCATTCATTTTTTTTATTCCTACAGTTAACAGAACCACAATGCCATATTGGCCTACGTTTGAAGTTTACGAGTATAATCAGCCTAACGACAGCACGATCTTAGCCTTAACGAATCCTAGTACGCACCTCTTCATTATTATTTGAGTATATGTGTATAACCGGCTTAACCACTTCACTCTCTTGGCATCAGTTCAATTAACCTTAAATATCACCATACAATTATTGTTCGTACATATTAGGGCAATGTAGTTCCAGTGTTGTGATATAGCTCAGGGCGAAATATAGGCTTGCATCAAGCCATCAAATAATTAGTGTTGATGGCGACAAGCAATCTCTTTCACATTCACAGGCATCTGTGTTGACCATAAACCCTTTCCTAAGTAAGTTAGCAACTATCACTGCCTGATTTCCGCAAGTCATTATTTTGATGTTAAAACCATACAGACGTGTGTTTTGAAACTTAAACAACAGTATGTAAATAGCAATTTGTGTTTTAAGAGTAGAATCGGTTATCAGTAGATTTTAATTGCGTGTGTGCATGATTTTCTTCGTAAAATCGGTTTGAAACTGTATATGAACCAGTCATGGGGAAGTAATGCCGAAGATTGCTGTGTCTGGGAAGTACCATATTATTAGATTGCCTGTGTTCGTAAACCAATAGGCAAATATGTTAAGGAAAATATTCAATTCATAGAAAGCAAAGTCTAAATATTATGATATTAAAGATTTAACCTAAAAATGTAATTATGTAGCGCAGAAGTATAATTGGCAATGCTATGATGTGGAATTCGAGAAGCGCTGTAGGAGCAACGTCGTTTTCACTCATTGTTTTGAAAATACGCAATAAACATCGAAGCAAATGCTATTTAACCAATTCCTGACGTTACTACACGTACGTAGACAAATAATAAAACCATAAATTTGCAATCGTTTCAATGGACTGTTATAATGAATCTAGGAAGTGAGATGTTACACTAAGAAAAACCCTCTTTCAAAAAATAGATGTTGTTTGTTTTGATTCGGTTGTAAAGAAGAGTTTGCTTCATTCATATATCCACTTTAATGCTTCAGTGTGTTGTCTATAAATAGCTATTTATCGGCAACAAAGAAATTATGATGAAAAAGATGGTATGGAGACACGTGTGCATTTGCTCCCATGTACATGTTACAGGAGTTGTTTCAAACAAGTTTAGAAATCTTTTTAACTGCCATTTTATAGTGAACTTTCATGACGTAAAAAATAAATCATTGTTTAAGGGTACTTTGATGTGTTTGTTTGCTCCCATGTACATGTTACAGGGGTTCTTTCAAGCAAGATTATAAACCTTTTCAACTGCCATTTTATAGTGAACTCTCATAAGATAAGGTAAAATTGAAATCGTTGTTTAAGGGTACTTGATAACGCATTTCTAGTAACTTTTTATTATAATACTGTAATCCAGTTATTCGTATTAGTTAAAATTCATTACAATGCATAAAGTCATATGGCATACATTGCATATGAATGTGATAATTTTTCAACGCATACAAACAACTCAGAAAATGTTCTACTTGACAACAAATTATTGCTTACAACTAATGTTAAATGTAGATATGCATAACGAGAAATAGAGGACATACTCAAAATAGAAGAATTAAAAAACACACACACAAAGAGAAAAAAAAAAGAAAACATATGTATATATATATATATATATATATATATATATATATATATATATATATATATATATATATATATCGTTTCATGCTTGGCTCCAATTTCTCCCTGTTCAACTTTCACTTCTCCGTGTTCTGTCCAAAAGGAGAAGTCACTTCTCCTTAAATTGACCAGTGAAGAAGAGTATTTGCAAAGGATTACATTTATAACTTTACCATGGGAATATTGAACGTCAAACAAGATTATTCGGTTTTTCATTAGCTTGTAAACTGGAAGAATTAAAGGGAGGAGATAATACTGAGAGTATGTCTTACGAACAATATTTAAATCTATACAATAAACAAGATGATATTAACCAACTGACATGATTTTTTAAAAACAATACGAATGACATGTAAATAGTATATATTATGAAACTGAAAGGATATAAGGAAGCATTTGACTGTTGTGAAAAAACAGAAAATATTATAGTAATATAGTAAAGTGAATGATTGAAATAAATTACATTTATGACCCTATTAGGGAGAATGAAAATTGTATATTCTGTTAAGCTATTTAAAATAATGTAACAAATGTTGGAAAACAACAACATAATATAAACAGTACATATTGTGATTCTTCAGTTAGAGAATTTTCATACAATAGTAATTGTAATTTAACTACTAAAATATAATGCACAATAGTATAAAATGGAATACAAATAAAATTATATAAACACAGCAGAGAAAAGACAGACAGAAGTAACAGAAAAACGAAATAAAAAATGACAAATATGTAGCGACTGCATTAGAGAACATAAGAGAAACAAAATTTGTTTACTGATGCATGAACAGGTTAGAGATAAAAGTCATCAAACAGTTGCACATAAATGCGGGGCAACAGTAACTAAAGAATCAAACTAGTTGCAGATGAAAAATCAATGTTATACTAATTTTAGTTAGCAACGATGCAGCGTTATTGTTACTGAATGAATTTATAATTGAAATAACATGAACAGCAGTTACTCATGTCCTACAACTCAGTTTAAATAACCTTAATATAACAACACTTTCAGGAAGATACAAATTTTGACAGCGAAAAGATACAGATCACAGTCTGATACAAGTTAATACACTTTGTTGTGTAGATTGCAAAAATTAGTGTAGTGGTGCCAAAAAAGGCATACCAGATTTAATAAATTTGTATACAGAATTTATTTATTTACTGACTTGAAAACTGCTGTCTGAATGCAAAGCACATTTAACGAATCACAATGCATTCACATCCAATGACAATATCATGGGAATGAAACAATTTAAACTGTTACTCGACAATTATAATACTGCCACAAGGACATACTGGAGATACCTACCGTGAGATACGAAATACATGGTAGATAATGTTCATAATACAAAACTATACACCTTGGTTTTGGGGGCTTACACCTCCCGTTGTGTTTGTTGGTTAGAAATACACAACTATAGAGTTAGTTCAATTGACTAGTGGAGAACATTATCAGCTGGTGAAATGAATTATATGATAAAGTCTAGGTAACAGTTTGGAGATACTTCATTATAGTAAAAGCAACGGCCTGACAAACGAAGGTATTGCAAGGATAAATTAAAGCAGTTTAGCATAAGTAATTTATAATTTAGGTTCAAAAGCACCAATGGAACACATGTTAAACAGTCTGTTTTGACAGTATCAGACACTGTTGTAAAGCTAATGGATTTAATCATTTCCGAACAAACATTATAACAGATGTAAATATCACGGTAATATTCCAGTAATTCAAACGTGGAATGTTATTGGTAGTTTGTCTGCAAGTTAGTAACATGGTAATAAAATAGTAACTTAGTCACGTATTAATAAAAAGGAGTTTCGTTGGATGCAACAGTATTTACAGAAATTCAGTCGCTCATTCTAGCTGAATCACTAGTAGTAGGCGTTATATTTAGAAGAAGGAATATGATAACAATGGTGTGCTTTTGCACAGGTTATGGCGTTCTTACTGTCAGGTTTGTTAATGCCATTCAATGCTCTTCAAGACCTGTTAGTAGGAACGGTATAGTCTGTGAAAAACACAGTATCATCGTCATAGTTCTTCGAAGGACATGTGGCAGTATAGAAACACCAAAATCAGATATTGAACGCGGATGTAGACACAGTTGCCAGGAAATAAAGAATCATTTGTTTTAATACTTTTAGTAGATGCAATAGTTTACATGTTCAAATGGATTACTAGACTCTAACTGTTCTAGATGTTTTCATGACAACACTGACATAAAATGCAAATAACAAGTCTACAAATGTAAACACAAACATATAACATACTCAACAGAAAAATGCCAACTCGTCCAACACTCATAAGCTACCAACTTCTCACAACACCTTTTGCTCCAGGTAATGCGAATGACGTTATTAACTGACTAATGATTTCAAACCCATTTTAAGTTTAATAAAAGATTACTGATGGAGTAGAATTTTGAGGAGCATGTAGATTTTGAGCAACAGTAGGACAGCCAGCATGTTTCACAACATTAGCTATCAACAGAACAACTATTGAAATAGCCATTGCTAACGCTTTAGATACAGTAGTTGTTATTGCATGCTTTTCTTTAAATGGTTGTTTTAGCCTTCGCCAAATGATGCTTTTTTCCTCACTGTTAAGTTGATTATTCCAACATGTCTTTTTTGTGACCATTTCTTAATAATCTCCTTGCATGATTTGCTTTACGCTGCGTTGCCTGCACCGAGTATTCCTTAACAGAAAATCTTTGATTTTTTTTCAAGGCATCTTCCGAGCTTTTCCTCTTTTGCGATGCCATGTTAAATGTCAATACAATTGTCGTATATAATACACTCGTGCCTTCATGTCATGCGCTACGTCAAATGAAAAATCGTACAACAAATTAAAATCGAGTTTAAACACTTAATGTTAGAGCTGCGATGACTGGAACTTGCATTCGACGTGGAAAAATAATGTTCAAATTTGCCGGACCTTCTTTTGCATTACCAAAACTACCAGAAAGAACACAGAAAAAAGTATCTTGGTGATAAATGTAATAGAATAAATATTTTGATGATAAATATAATACTGAATAAAAGTACTTTGCGCCAGGTACAAGGCTTGATATACGACGTGATTCTAACACCAAGCATGGCCTGGTTAAGTACCCGTTTATAGTTATAATATTGCATGCTATCAACATGAACGTGTTTATAAAACATCTAATTGAAAACTTTTGTCAGCATTTGTTCCTTGTTTGGATCTGCCTCTTTCCGGACATCTTTCCAGCATTTTTCATACGTTCAAAATCATATTTCATATTTTATATTTCAAAATCATATTTCATGGATTCCAGTTCAATAATTACATCTATGACAACCTATGCAGCAGTTAAATAAAAGCTTAATTCTTATTCTTGTTGTATCAGGATCTCTTTGCATTTTTATAGATTGTAAAAGATGATATCATTTCAAATTGTCAAAGTGTTCTGGAAGGTCACAGAATGGTGGTTGTTTAGAAATTAACAAGTAAGTTCGACTGCCAAGTGTGCTCTGTCTATTATTATTATTATTATTATTATTATTATTAACGGTAGTAGTAGTATGCGCAGTAGCAGTAATAGTAGTAACAGCGGTGACGATGGCTATGTATGTGATGATGGTTAAATTGTAATGCTATGATGTTGTTGTTGTTGCTAATGCCGTTGTTACTAGCCAGGATCCAATTGCGTGGCGTACTGCCGCGTAAATTGCATGCTTTCATTGGTGAAATTATCAGTCTGTGGTAGAAACACAAGTCACCCTTCCACTATACCTGTATGCAGATATGAGACAATTAATGGCCTTTGTTGAGGTGATTACGTATATGCTGTCGAATTGGTACTGAACTGTAAAATAAATATTTATTTGGACGAATTGATTTGGCGCTGGTAAAAAAAATCCACGCAAATTTTTATCCTGTGCAAAGTCAATAACCTAGTTATTACACAACAAAGACACAAACAATGTTATTTCGTACACCATCATTGATGTGAAACCCAAACTACTGTCAAAACGTTTTTATTAATTTCGAGAGGTTTAGAAAAACGTTGCCATTGAATGAATTATATTCATGGCAACATATTCGTGACGTCACATAATATCGATTATATAAAAGCTATTACGTTTCCTTTCCATGGTGGCGAATATATCATTGCTCTTTCTCGTTTTTCATGAAGCACCTATTGATCTATAAGTGATATTGGTTACTGTTTTTGGAACATAATCGTCTTCCTTCAAGTACTGGCCAGCTACCAGTTGTCAACCCTATGTCTTGAGTCTTCTGGGTTTACTTTAAAATTGCAAAGAACATTGAAAAGGCAAAATGTAATATGAAAAGATATCTTTGTTCAATATCATATTTAATATGTCAGATCCAGCAAAACTAATTTGCTACGTCTTAGGTCAGTATGTATTACTTCAATGTATCCACTGCCTAAATTTTTAATTTGTTTTTGTGAGGGGTCCAAAAATTGATTAATTGAAATGAAGACATTCTGAAGCTATGAATACTGATCTTTGTTAAGCTATCTGTAACTAAAATATACATGTTCAGCCATTTTCGTCGCACAAAATTAACATGCCAATGTGTTTATTCAAAGCATAGCTTTGAAGAACAAATAGTTGCGCATCACAACTGACGGAGAAATAGTTAGGTAATGCATTCATTTTTATTCACGATATCATAAATGCCATTTTAATTACATGAATTCAAAGAAGACAAAAGCAGTTGAACAGCTGGGTGTAATATGGTACTTCAATGATAATGAGGAACAAGCACCTGCTATTGATAGGATTTAATTTGCAGATACCAGCTTCACAAGTTGCAAGAAATGTATAATGAAGAACTATTGTCATTGATTCACAATTACTTAGTAATAAATGAACGCTTATTTCGTTTTCATCCCTGCTTTCCAGTCATGTAAACGAAACCAAGAAAATTCAATTCGCAAGGTTAACAAGTCTTTTTGTTTAGAGTACTGTATTGCATTGAATAAAAATCTAGAGCATAATGATTGTTTTCGGCCAGCAAAGCACAAAAATGCTAAACCACCATTATCTGCTTCTTCTGGAATGAAGTCTGAGAAATGTTGATGTAACCAGTCTTCACAGCTATCACGTGAAATCCATTTTACATTGGTTTTCTGCACTAACATTTTAATATTTGGTTGTGGTTTTGCACATTCAGAAATGCCGCAAAGGTATGTTCCGTTTGACAGGTATCTGTTGCTTTGCATCTTCTTTGCTAGTCTCTGCATTTCCTGATTCTCAGATTCTAACTTCTTCCCATCTTCCATTAGAGCCATCTTTGTTTTTCTTAAATTCCTTCCCTTCTACTTTTCTTTACATTTTTCCTCCTACCTTTCTCTTTTCTTCTCTCCACGTCTTCATACTTCTTCCTCTTATCACATGTCATTTTGTATCCTAATATCATCGTACGTTTCATCTCCTGCTATAGCCGTATATTTTCTAACTATTTTGTATATTCATTTAGTGGTTTGACTGGAACAGGAAAGAAGATATCTGTCTATTGTTTAGGTAATAGCCCGTCAAGCGCGCGAAGATTTTATTTAAGATAGCTCCCATAAGTTGCAAACAGTGTAAATTTTTTCTGTCGCTGCTGATACACATTGTGACAGCAGTGCGCTTCTATTCTGATATTCTTCTGCTGATTCTCTCAGTTGATGATTCTTTACTAGTCGGGATATGCCAGTTGTATCAATGTTTAAGGGAAAGATGCCAATCTTTCTGAATACCTTTTGCAAATGTGTTGTTGAACTCAACTGATCGATGACACAGTGCAAACCCAAGGGTACTATTTATTTCCCACAAATAATTGTAGCAAACGTGGCCTTTATCTGTTCAATAATGGAACATCTAATTGCTGCAAAATATGTGTCATAGTCCAAGAATCTCAATTTTTTTTTACCCTAGCAAGTTCAATAATACTCAGGCTGATATGACTGTTATGATTGTGAAGTATTAACTTTACTTGATGTGATCTTGTATGATTAGGAATGAAAATTAAAATCTTTTGAAACCAAAGTTTAACTGAATCTGCGTCCTTGTATCCACTTTCAGCTGTGCAATACACCAATATTCAGGGTCATTATCTTTTCAAGTTCTATGCATAAAAGAAGATTTAAAAATTAAAGCAAACTTTGGAAGCTATCGTCCATCACCTGATATGTATAGACGTGAAATAATGTGATTTGTACTTTTGACGGGTGGCTACGGGACTTTTCACAGGCTATTGCCTTCCTTTCTCCTTCAGCCTGTCTCATCATAATTAAAAACAGTCTCAGCTTCATCAACAATATCCGCATGACGGAGATAATATGAGCGCAGTTTAAAATAGATGCCCATAACACGTTTTGTTTGCCATTCTGTGTCGACTTCTATCTTGTTTCTGGTTCTCTTTCCTCTGAAGTTACTATGAGGCGGACAATAATCCCTCTAAATCACTTGTCCACAACCATTGCAATCACTTGTCATTTATGCGACTGTTGGTATCATAATGAGCATGTAATATTGTGGTAAGGTAATATGGTCTTGACATACACTGTATTTATTCAACAAAAGCTTCTTCTACAACCATTAAACTGTGAGGATGGTCCAGAGTTTTCATGTACACTCTCATGTTGATATTATTATCGAGAGCGAAACAGCAGCGTTCTTTTCCAGCAGCGTTCTTTTCCAGCAGCGTTCTTTTCCAACAACTTTTACAACAAATGCCTTTATATTGTTCAGATAAAATTGGAGGTAAGCGTTCCTTTCTGGTGAAAATCTTAGATATAGACTGTTGATAGCTTCAATCAAAAACTATGCGGATTTTATGGAACCATACATATAATGTATTGGGTCTCTGCATGTCTTACATTGGAAAATATAGTTTATATATAGGTTTTGCAAAATATAGTTTTGCTTGTGAAAATGCATTTATTTTCTTACTTTCGCTCATTGCTATCTCAAAGAAAAAAAAAAAAACCACTTTATAACAAGAAAAACCTAAATCTTTAAAAGGCTGTAACTGTAAACGTAACTACCTAACGAAAACAAAATCTGTGTTTGAAACATTATTTGTTTCCAGTACCTTGCCTTGTCTTTTGTTATATAGTTATAGAAAGTGTGATGGTATACGTTAGTTATAGAAAGTGTGATGGTATACGTTAGTTATAGAAAGTGTGATGGTATACGTTAGTTATAGAAAGTGTAATGGTATACGTTAGTTATAGAAAGTGTGATGATATACGTTAGTTATAGAAAGTGTGATGGTATACGTTAGTTATAGAAAGTGTGATGTATTAGTAGAGTACAGGTATACGTTACTTGCTCGGTTTAAAATAGACAGAAGAAATATATATCGTGCCCAGATCCAGATGAAATAATGTTGTCCTTGTTTGCTGGCAGTTACGCCAGAATGTCTCAAGGAACTTATATTCATGTTTCGCTCCTTCTCTCTCTCTCTCTCTCTCTCTCTCTCTCTCTCTCTCTCTCTCTCTCTCTCTCTCTCTCTCAAGAGCTAATATCAAGCATCAAAATTAATTATCCAAAAAGCTATGTACCTCTCCTCAATAATGTGCGACAGAGCGTCAATTTCAACGCATCCTGACATTATGTCCTTCTATGGATCAAAGATCAAGAGGTTGTTAATCATGTTCATTCTGGCAACAAATGTATTCACTACCTCTTCTGATTCGAAATCGTATATTAAACATCCACTGAAATGACCCTCTCCACGCTCTTGTACTGAAAAGGACATAAATTAATGTCAATCGTATATTAAACATCCACTGAAATGAAACTCTCCACGCCCATGTACTGAAAAGGACATAAATTAATGCCATTCGCATATTAAACAACCACTGAAATGAACCTTTCCCCGCTATTGTACTGAAAGGACATAACTTAATGTCATTCGTATATTAAACAGCCACTGAAATGAACCTCTCCACGCTGTTGTACTGAAAAGAACATAAATTAATGTCAATCGTATATTAAACAGCCACTGAAATGAACTTCTTCACGTTGTTGTACTGAAAAGGACATAAATTAATGTTATGCTTGATTAATACATGAAACACATCATGGCCATAATCGTTATCACCACTGTCACAAAAATGAAAATATCAACGACAGTAATACTGAAAAAATATTCACCATCATCATCAGCTGCACCAGACACACCAGCAAAAGCAAGAAAATATACCAAGAATAACAAATTTTCATTGATAAATGCAACACTCAGTAAACTACCTCAATGCTATACCGATGTGCAGTTGTAATAAACGTTGAGGCCCGAGAAAATCAACGATAAGCATGAGACGAAATGAGACTTTTATTGCTGGATAGATAGTCAACGTGTTCCGCTATAGCATTTGACATGATTAGGATTACAGGACCGTGCATGGTAAATATCATTCAATGAAAATGTTTTTGGATAATAAAACGACCTGTTCTTGGACACGTACTAGCGCTAACTATTTTTACTTCTTGCTTGGTTTTAGATGAGAGACAGACAGACAGAGGCAATGACAGTAAAATATTAGGGGCCCCCAAGATTACCATCGTAGGTCGTTACGTGTTTGTCACAATCTGGAAAATTTAGCAAAAAATAAATAAATAATAAAAACATAAATCAATAGGACATACATATCAGACCAAAATATAATCATGGTAGTAGCTGACACTACGGAGTACTAGTGTTACAGTTTCCATATATTTTGTTAGACTTATCTACCTTATCTCCTTCATTGTACAATATGTATTAAATATACATACCCATATTTTACATAACTATATGTTATTCAACTTAACAAAACAAAGAAATAACAGACCTAACCGATGGTATTTAAATGTATTATTTGTGCATTTCAAAACATAGTTTTGATATAATGATCATGGTGTGATATAATGATCATGGTGTGCAAACGACGATCTATTTATAGAATAAAAAAAGATCTTTCAAAAACTGGCGACTCTTACCAGGAGACAGCAGAGACTCTACCATATTGAATATTTCATCAAAATTCCGGCCCCTTCTAATGGAAATTATATAAGAAGATGCATCAGTGAATATGTTTGAACTGCATATTCATAACCATGCGTTTGGCAGAAGTTTAATACTGATGTCCTAACGTCGAACCTCTATTCTCATCCTATTAAGGTTGAATGTCTTCTTTCAGTGATACCTTTTAGTCCACTGCAAAGAATTTTCTTGTTCCAACTGACACCAGGGTCGTTGAGAGCATTTGGAAATAATTTATAATTATTACTACGCTGTCAAACAACGCATTTTATGTATGTATGTATGTATGCATGTATGTATGTATGTATGTATGTATGTATGTATGCATGTGTGCGTGTATGTATGTATGCATGTATTTATGTATGTCTGTGTGTGCGTGCGTGCGTGCATGCATGCATGTATGTATGTATGTATGTATGTATGTATGTATCAAACGCCTTTTACTGACAGACTTTGCACTGAACATTGTACACTCCTTTCCAAGCCTGTTTATTTCCGATTCTGTAATGTAAAGCTGTATCGGACTTTAACTTTCTTAATTGAATTTTTGGCGCAGTAAGTTCAATAGTATGTGGTGTTATTGCGTCTTCTAAACGAACTGCAAATCGTCTTGAAGTGCGCTCAATTCAATCATTGGGATTAACTCCCTTATAAATTCATTTAGTTATGGGGAAGTACAACTTCAAATTGTTGTATGTGGATTGAAAGAAAATCAAGGAATAGATACAATTAGCTATTAATTAAGTTTATAATTGATTTTTCCAAGACATTGACGATTTGGCTTATATTGAATCAAGATTTATGGTACGAACACCAAAGAGTTCTCTACTGGAAAATATGACCGTTTTCTATAAGAAAATATGCAGTATCTATTTATCTACAAATTATCAGCAACATCACTAGCAATAACAATACAGGAAAATGGCGTCTTGCGGGCTTATGCAGTTCTTCCGAAAGCACGTCGTATACTTTCGTTTCGCCGACATATTATCTTTTGTTTCATTTACTGTCCTTTGGTCTGCCAGCCTCTCAATTTGGGGTATTCTTGGTGCTATGCCAATCTCTCTCTCTCTCTCTCTCTCTCTCTCTCTCTCTCTCTCTCTCTCTCTCTCTCTTGTTGGCTTTATTGCAGCTAGGTCATCAAGCATGATTTTATATAATTGCGTTTATCCGTTTGTGCAATCTATATATCAGTAGCAGATATCATGCCGCATCGCTGTCATCTACTGGTTTATTGGGATTTTGGTCAGGAAGCGGCTCATCATTGGCATCAAGTTGTTTGTCCAGCGGATTATATGTGCCTATATATATATATATATATATATATATATATATATATATATATATATATATATATATATATAGGAACAGGCTGAGTCCAACCGCCTTTTGGCTTAGGAAGTTTGCTAGTAAGTGCGTGAAAATCAATTGGACATAGTACAGTGATCAAATATCATGTTCCCTCGAAAACAAATATCACCGGAGGAGGCGTGAATTATATATCGTTAAAAACTCTAGGACGACGATAGGCTGTACGGGACAGTCGCTGCCAACCGTAACGTTGACAAAAACGGGATTTTCTTTTGTGACATTCACCACGTATTTATTTCACCACAAAACAATTGTTCTTCTCATGAGATTAAGTCTCATCAGAGCATCCTGATTTAGTTATGCACGATAGTCACCACGATGCTGTCATTATATCTGAAGTGTAGACCAAAAGAATGTGACCTATTATGATTAAATGGCCTATTGCACACTAAACATGTTCAAAACTAACATGTCTTCAGCCAAAGTTGGTAGCGTTCTGAACTCGACTAATATATCAAGGCAGATTTTTTTTTTTCTGGCATCGTGATCTGATAAAATAAATACAAAAGTGCTGCCAGCTGAGCTATCCACATGCTGAATTTGTATCGAGTAATAAATACGATTTCCTTTGTTGTACGAAATATCGCTAATATCTGGCTTGAATACGATCGCGGCCCAATGTGTTCCAAAGCCGTAAAAATAACTGTCTATGGTAACAAGGCAGATTTGATCGTGCTTACATTTGTTGGCATGGCGCGAGACGATTTTATGTCACTGAGCTCTTCCTCAGTATGAAAATTACTTTGCAGCATTGTGTTTTTGGAAGTATCAGAACACGTGCGCTCGTTTTGTCACCTACTTCGGAACTACAAATATTTACAAGTACCTCACACAACAAAGCACCTGCATCACCTGCAGATTGTGGTGGAGGCAGTGGTAAGGCACTGCCTTGTTTCTTAAGTCGCACTGCAGACAAATTAAGTATGATGCCTTTGCCAGCTGCACTTTGGTTTCTCAGTTTGTCATGCTGGCGTTTTGTTAACATAACAATTGTAATTACCACATGATAGCTGATGTGCTAATAACTTTATTGATAACGGCATGCCTCTAGAAGCTGCTAGCGCAACGTCCTTACGTTGAACTTCAAAGAGAGAGATGGAGTGAGATAAAGTCGGACATACAGACAAACGTCTGATATGGCATATGTAGAAAGTTTAGATAAAACTCATATTTTACTTTCTTCCGAGTCTAATTGCTCTGTCACTTAAGCTTTTTCCGTGACGCATTATATCGCTCCAGAGGCCGTTGCAATTCCTAGCGATCCCAGCACAGAGAGAATGGGTGGTCCAAGCAATGACAAGATCACTTGAAAAGGACCGTTCATGCTAGCAATCTGCTTGGCAGATAAATAAACAAATTCCTCTTTGCTATGTGTTGGTTTGGTAGCATCAGAACGTGCTGCCTAGGTTCAGCTAACTTCTACTAAGTTTGATTGACACGAAGCTTGAATGGAAGTCATTTTATGAAATTTCGACCAACTGTCTTACACTATCACAATCATCTTGCTGCTAAGATGATCCAGTGTAAATAATCTGTCCGAGGTAGTTACAGCGTAAACATTATAGTTTTCAGCCGGATCAAGTGCTATTGTCCCCTTAAATCCCAGCCGTATAAACCTTTCTACGTTACATGTGCTTAGAAATATCAAAATAAAATTAAATATCATACAAGCTGGCGAAGTCATCAAGAGATATTTCTGTTTCTGGATCAACACCCTGATAATTTTGCAATGCGTCTTGTTGCATCAGGTAATTTCTGTTGAGAGGTGCACAAGGAAACAAGGAATACGCAGGAAAAATATTCTAGTGCTACCGTTTGGCTGGCTGAGGCGAACAATACTTTGTCTCAAGACTCAAGACCGCGTGCTTTCTACCGACCAAGATCCAGCATCATATATCATTGGCGATTATAAGCTGTTGTCGGCGCCAGGTGTGTTGCCGCTCACTGGCGGAACTATTACAGGTGATTTCAACATGGGAAACAAAAACAAAAATAATGAATTTGGTCACGCAGCTGCTGACACTGAGGAGACAAACAAGAAATATATTAATCATACTTTTCTGAGCAATTGTATTGTGACAAAGCCACCTACTGGCTGGCTCAGTTTTGGTGTCTAAATAATGGTACTGAGTTGACATTTCGTTGCACGCCAAGCACAGAGATATATTTGGACAGATTAACCGACATCAGCTACTCGCCCATTATGTTTAGAGCTGTCAGCGGTTTTACGTGAGTGGACACTGTCTACGCACAACAAATTCTGATTACAAGTTCTGGATTGTTGTCAAATGTCACTTTGCCATTCAGCGACAATACGATTTCAAGCTTAGCGACTCCAACAATCACTGCAGGTGCTCCCAATACACAATATGCAGATACAAAGTGTGATTCGAGATGCGACATATTAGTCGATAACCTAGATGCACCCAACACGTATATTGGGGTGATATCAGATGTGTTTGAGGAAAAATTACTGTGTTTTGTTTCTAGTTCGCAAGCAAACGGATTTTTGTACAGAGGACATCGGCGGCGGCATAGAGTCCAATAATTATTCAGGCGCCAGTAGGTTCAGAATTTAGGTTAATGTTTATTCGCCTTTATTTCAGCTTAGCCTATCAAGTCCGGTTGCAAAGAGCGCAATAAGTAAAACGAATGTAGGCATGCCGACAGACAGTACATACGCGGCAACGAAAGAGTATTTTGGTATCAAGCCCGTAGAAAATACTATTGGACATTTTCCTCCGCCATCGTCTAATGTTTCGAACAGAAGTGGATTTTATGCACACGCTTCGCCTGAATCCTCAAATATCTACCAAGCATTCTGCGCGTTTGTCTGTCATTTTCCATATTCAACAACCAGGAAATATAATGCAAATAGGCTGCAAGATGCTGTCAATTTCATTAAAACAAAGTTTGAAGGCCGCATCAGTATGCTTAAAAACCGAATATCTGCTGCAACAGCGATGCTACAAGGAGATTATGCTGGCATTTCAGTGGTTTCAAAATGTGATAAGGAACTATTTAGACTATATGATACGCAGACAACACAGGTACATACAATACGTTACAAGACAACATGCCAAATCTTCGTGCAAATATCATCAAATTTAGATTAGAAAATGCACTACAGGCACAACTAGAGCCGATAAAGCTGGTGCAATATGATGTACCTGTGCATATTAAAATAACAGCTGTGGTGTACTATCATATTATGAAGTACGTTGAAGAATATGAGTTTGACACAAACAAACGTTCGCCACATTGATTATCTATGTGGCGGGTAAGTTACTTCATCAAGTACAAACACCTGACGGCAACTCTGCAAAAGTATCAGAAACTAGAAAGCAAAGACAAAATGGTTTCAAAAAGCATCTGATGTCATCGTGGGATTAGCCTCTTGAAGGCATACAAAGAACAATGCCATCTGTATAAAATAATGCAGTCTCCTCCAGCTAGTTCCAACACTGCTTGAGCCAGATCCCAAGAAAAAAAAAATAATCGAGGCATTTCTTAATGTCATTATGTATGGCTACTTCGAAAAACTGGATCCGGTTCCACCAAGAACTTTTATTTTCTCTAGAAAAAGAGTGAAAGATGTGTTCGAGACTATCGGAATAACTGCGTGTGATTCTAATGAGCAAGAGCCTACCAAAGAGAAATCGGAGAAACTTGTAAGAGATCAGGACTTTCTTTGCTACTGTCATGCTGTCATATTTATTCAACACAAAAAACACCTCTACGATACAATTATCAAAAAGATCAATAAGGTTTATCGTCGACGAGAACGTAATGATATGTAGTGATTATCAAAAACAAGTAATCTTGAAAGTATAACCAGAGGATGAAACACACCCAAAGGGCAAAATACAACCATACGATGAAATGCAGTCAGGCGCCACAACAATCGTCTAATATTATATACTATGAAAGATATCATAGACTTCAATCACATTAGAAGCCTTCTTGAAAAGGAACAACGCGAGGACCTTATCACATATTATAGAAACTATCGCAAACTAGCTTTCTGGTGTTACAAGTGCCTAATATTTTAGCTGACATCAACTCAGCTGGCGTTAAGCGCTGAAGGTGTTGCGGACACTGGCTCTTTCCCATATCCATTTCTTCTGATTATATTTGGAATCGGAATGGCAGCTTTCAGAAGAAAAGGAGACCGACCTTCAAAACAAATATTGCAATCTTGCATCACATTGACAAAGATTCTAAAATAAATTAGGACTTGCTTCCTTGACACCGCCATTCATCATTGCTCAGCTTATTAAAGAATTCAGAATAATAGATAACACCATGTTTGAATTGGGTCCTACGTGTGTTATCGATTAAATTGGGTCCTACGTGTGTTATCGATTAAATTGGGTCCTACGTGTGTTATCGATTAAATTGGGTCCTACGTGTGTTATCGATTATGAAAAATATTTATGCAAAATAAAAATATCAGCACCGCAGCTTTCAAAATAAAAGCATTGGTACTGAAGCTGATAGTGATTACTAAACTACTGTGATAAAATAAATGATGCTCAAATTAAAATTTGGTGCTGTCGATACTGATTTTAAAAGAAAATCATATAACGAATTCTTGCTGCCAAGTTATTATGTTTTTTTTTTTCTAGTCTGCGTCTCGATCTTTCCAGTTCGAGAGCAATCTCTGCATAAATAACAAAGTGCTCCTAATTTTTATTCGACGCTTAAAAAATTATTTTGAGAGCGTCATTGATAAACTTATACGCTATTCAACGATTTGATTTCTTGTATCACCCAGCCGACATCTTCTATATTCCACCTATTGGGTAATTTTACTTTAGCGTTGTACGTGTTCTGCCGCCATTATTCAGCTTGAGGCAAAATTATAATTATATGCTATTGTTTTTTTTTTTGTTTTTTTTTTTTCTCTATCTCTCTGGTTCATATACAATTTGTGGCAAAATTCACAGCGTGCATGATTGTTTTGTTATAGCCTGGTACGCGACTAGTATAAATGTATGTAATCCTAAAAATTGACCAAGGCAACACTGCGACTAGATTTCCCTCAGAATATCTTTTGTAATATAACCTATTGCAGTTACAATACAACCTGGCAAGTTTTGGACGCTTGTGATCACATATCCCTGTTCTTCATGCCGGTCTTCTTCCCGAAATAATGATAATCACAGAAATACACAAGTTACCTTATGATCAATATCAAAGCTTGAGTAAAAATTTTGATGCAGCCAGCAATAAAGGACTTGTAAGTTACTGTGGAAATCAAATTAAATAGTGGCAGTTCAGGCTGATTTCGGGATAGACAAATATATTGCCAGGTGGATGGATGAATTATTTGGTGGCCCCAAATTGACTGATCGATTGATTGATTACTTTAGTAAGTTACCCTAAAGGTGGATTTCCGTAATATGTTTTTTATTTAATAAAGTTATTTGGGTGCTGTGAAATGAATCCTACTCCCACCCAAATAAACGCAACATATCATTAACGAAGCGGGAATTCCCTTCATCAATTTAATTCTTGCTTCCAAATTTAATTTGTTATATTCTAGTGCCATCCGTTCTCAAGTTTTCTTAAGGAGTGAATGGCCTGAATGGAAGCAAAGAAAGCCCTAACAAAGCAGTATATATCTTAGATCAATTTGTCAATGATGAGGTAATGAAATTACACAGTAGATGAAAAGACAATTTAGGAGTAATTTAGAATGTCGTTTCCGAAGCAGTTTAAAAAAAGATGAAATTCTGAGCAGCAAGCTAAAGCACAATTTACCTTAAGATCAAAGCCAAAGTGTGAGTAAAATCTGATGCAGCCAGCGAAAAATCACTTGCAAATTACTGGGGAAATCAAATTTAACAGTGCAATTCAATCTGATTTAGGGATATCTAAATAGATGGGATGATCGATGGATGGACTATTTTGTGGATAGATTAATTGATTGATCGATCGATTGATTGATTGATTCCTTCCATCCTTCATTCATCCCTCCCTCCCTCCCCCTCCCTTCCTCCCTTCCTTCTTCTTTCCGTCCGTCCTTCCTTCCTTCCTTCCTTCCTATCGATTGTTTGCATCGTGTACATAATAACTCCAGCCGACTGTGTTAGTAAGTAATCAGAAAGGCAAACAACCTTGGAATGTCTTCCTTTGTTGGAGCTCTTATTCGCTTGGGTGCTTCGACATGAATCTAACCCAAATACCACACATGATTGTTGAAGCGGAAATTCCATTCATAAATTTCCGTCTTGCCTCCAAATCTAATTTTACAAATCTTAGCAAATGTTTCTCCGAAAAGAAACTAAGTCATGACTCATTTTTTCATTGACACCAGGCACGTGATTTTGCGCGTGTGCAAATGATCTATTACCAGGTCCTTTATCTTTAAACGTTTCTTCACATGATACTGTGTTCCATGCAAGTAGCATTGAATTAGAATATTCTGTAAAACTGCAATAACTGAACATGAATACAAAAAGGACAAATTCTAGTGTTGCCATAAGAATCATGAACATGGTGGTTTTAAATGTAATATGAAGAAATGAGAAAAGAATTATCTCGCTGCGGTTGGATGGGCATAGTTTTAAATGGTGGCTCACTCAAAACAATATTGGGCACAATGAGTAGCATTTATGCTTCCACAGCAGAACATGCCATTAATCCATACAGATGTGAATATAAGAAGATTCATTTCTCTGCAATATGATTTGCAACACACACACACACACACACACACACACACATATATATATATATATATATATATATATATATATATATATATATATATATATATATATATATATATATGCGTCTATAGGATACCCAGACAGAAACATATTTATTTTAAAACGTTTTCATTAACCGTGAACTAAACAATGGGGAGGGAGATGGGGTGGAGAAGCTGCTTGATTGGGATGTCGAGCAATTCACGCATTTCAGGCTTAAGTCTTTCAAATCGATCTGAAATCACGGCAATCCATAATAAAACTTTACTTAATAGTTCGAATAACAAAGTTACCCCAGACGTGTAAATATTACAAAAAAGCTGATTAATGCGGTGAATATATGAATATATCTAGCAATTTACGAGTACGAGGTGCAGGAGAAAATTGAGTAAATGTGTTTCAGAAGATTTGAATGGAAAATGACTCTTACTGCTACGCATAAACAAAACCCCAAAGCCCACCCAAAAAACCCATCTGCAAAAGTTTTCAGAAGACAAGAAACTTTATCTCCCAACGGCGGATGAGACACGTACCAAGTTTCTTGTCTTCTCGGGCTTGTATTAGTATATGTCTGTCTCTGTTTCTGTTGTGTTTGGCCCTCTACCAACCTTGTCCCTAGACAGGCCTATACAATTTCCCCATTGTCCCTAGACAGACCCACCCATGTTCAATGTCCTCTTGTCCCTAGATAGTCCCATGTTCAATTCCCCTTGTCCCTAGACAGTCTCAATCCATTGTCGCTATACATTCCCCATGTTCACTTCCCACAGTCCCAACCTATGTTAAACTTTTCTAGGGTACAACCCCCTAGTTTAACATAGAAGCCCCATTGTCCCTAGGGTATCCCACTATACTACTTATGAGAGAGAGAGAGAGAGTAACACAGAGCAATCAAGGAACAATCTTATAGTGATCTTTACAGCAAGTATTGACAATATTAAGTTCTGAAACTCAGCTTACCTTTACACCACGATTTCTCACCGGGGTATACGTATTCGAAGCAATGTACAGGCATGCAGTACAAATAAGTTATAATGCGTTTTACTTTGGCTATATGGAGATTAATGAACCGGAAGTTAACTAGATTTTATTTATAATTATTTTTCTTCACGCAGAGAAAGCAATAAAAAAAGGTAACTATTAATATACGTAGACAGGTGTGTAGGAAAACAGACAGGTATGTATGCAAATAAGAAAGTATGTACCGTGTTGAGTATCAAGAGGACAGGGAATAGTAATTCTAGCAACTTACTCGTCCCAGGAATGAGTGTTTGGGAAATAGTTGCCTGAGCCCAGGTGTCCATAATAACAGCTTAAGAAAGCTTAAGAAAACGAAACATTGTTGAAAGTATATCCTTGAAGTAGGGAAAATTCTGATTAAACGTCATTTTCTTTTTTAAATAAACGAGTATCATTCCTTTTTATAGATATCGCAGTGTTAACACTCCTATCATGGTAGGTTCTCAAGCAACTTTTGGCTGATTACAGTGACATATCTTAGAACAGTATGCATCTTCCTTGGACCAAGTGATCCTAGTCTTGACTAATGACACCAGACCTATTCTAATGGGATCTAATTCTCTGTGACGACGTTATCTGACGTCGTGCGTCGTAATATGACATAATAAATTTAATAATGCCGTATTCCCCCTCCTTCCACAGTAGCAAAGATGGAAAGGAAACTTAAGCCTGGCACAAAATCATAATTTGTACTACTACGCATCATCACACAGAATTTTAAGAACTTCATACATCATGCTGTTTCAAGAATTGGTAGGTAATAGGTTAGGAACAATGGATGTCGAAGAACTATTTAAACTGTTACTGCTTTTTCTGCGTCCGAGTTTAGCAAGAATTATTTAACTATGCAGAGCTTGTTGTTGGACAAAATAGTTCCAAGGGTTAATTAACTATAACTTCATGTTTTATCTCTTGTCGTTTCCTTTTTTATAAATTTTTCAGCAATGTGCAACGTTTCATGCTTAACATAACGTCTGTAATGACTTGTAATTTGTGTTGTCGTTTACTGATATAAGTATTCAGCTCTTTTACAGCTCTTATTTCGTACGATGTTACTATGGTACCCACAGAGACAATTTCAGTTTGGGGCTAAATTTGCATATGTGGCGTACATTGGTTTGTTCATCCCAAAGAGATAATGTCATTTGGTGCATTCAGATTTTGTATTCCCACGGTTAACAGAACCAAACTGCCAATATGTTCTACTTTTAAAGTTTACGAGCAAAAGCAGCCTTAACGAATCTTAATACGAAGCACTTCATTATTAGAGTATATGCGCTGCGCACAACCGTTTAAACCACATCACTCTCCTAGACTCAGTTCAATTAAACGTAAATAACACCATACATGTATTGTTCGTGCATACGAGTACAATGGTTTTAACAACAGCATGGATTAAACTTAATACGCACCACACAGTTATTCTTAGAGTATATGAGTACAATTGCTTTAGCCACAGCACACAATTGGCCGCAGCTTGATAAAACTTGATACGCACGACACAGTTATTCTTATAGTATATGAATACAATTTGCTTAGCCACAGCATACACTTGTCCTCCCATTGATAAAACTTGATACTCGCCACGCAATTATTCTTAGATCACAGGCTCACAATCTGCCTAAAAGCAGCACTCACGTGGCCGCAGCTTGATAAAACTTGATACGCACGACACAGTTATTCTTAGAGATATGGGCACAATAGACTTGGCTTAAGCTTCATGAAACATGATAAGCTCTACAAAATAATTATTAGAGTATATGAGTACAATCTGCTTAACCACATTACTATCCCTGCTTGAGCTTAATGAAACTTGACAACCGCCACATAATTGTTTTTTGGAAGTATGTGATTACAATCAGTTTAGAAACAGCACTCTCTTTTACTTAGCTTGATGAAACTTGATACGTACGACAAACGTATTCTTTGGATATATGCTTACATTACGAAGCAATACGTTTGTAAAACCATGAAATGAACAAGGATTTGAGTTTAGCTACAAAACTTCTGTGTTCATGGTGATTGTCATTTATAGTGGAACCTGGGGCCTCCTAGCTTACTATTTATTACTTGTATTTATCTTTACATTGACCATGTTGTCATCTGTTATAAGTATAATAGCAGTCACTTTAGTATTATTAACACCAGCGTGTGCTCTCCTTCGATGTTGATTAAAGTTTTAACGTTTGCAGTTCTTGTGTTACTAATTCAGAAAGAATCATGGCACGTTCCATGTTGCCTGTCAGTTTATTCAAACATCGTTTGTATCATGCCATGTTCTAGGTTGCTTGGCAGCTTATTCAAACATCGTTTGTATCATGCCATGTTCTAGGTTGCTTGGCAACTTATTCAAACATCGTTTGTATCATGCCATGTTCTAGGTTGCTTGGCAACTTATTCAAACATCTTTTGTATCATGCAACTTGCTAGGCTATGTGGCAGCCTATTCAAACATCGTTTGTATCATGCCATGTTCTAGGTTGCCTGGCAGCTTATTCAAAAATCGTTTTGTATCAGGAGATCAGAATATTAAGTCTTTATCATTCCACTAATAACTTATTATCGCTCTATTCTCGTACTAACGTTTTATTATTTTTCAGACTTCCTCTGAAGTCATTTTTAAAATCCTTATTGGCATTCTTGTACATGCTCCTATTCCTGTCGAATTATTCGTATTCCTGTATATGCTCCTATTCCTTTCGAATTATAATGAGGCATTTGGGAACTATGTTACTTAATGGTTCTATCTATTGTTTATCGTATAATGGTGAAGAAATTTGATCTTTTCTAACACTAAATAAGTTGCAAAATGCATATCACTTAGCCATATTCTTGTGGAGCTTTCTTACACATCGAATGCATATCACTTAGCCATATTCTTGTGGAATTTTCTTACACATCAAGTGCATATAACTTAGCCATATTCTTGTGGAACTTTCTTACACATCGAATGCATATCACTTAGCCATATTCTTGTGGAACTTTCTTACACATCAAATGCATATAACTTAGCCATATTCTTGTGGAACTTTCTTACACATCGAATGCAAAGATCATTTTTCGTCATGTAAGTATTACCGTTTTTTTTAACAACCATTGCTCTTTTTCCAAATATATAATATTTTCCATAAATTCCGCATAGTTTCCTGGTACGGCAAAAAAGAAGATAAACATATGCAGAGAAACAAAAATTAACTTTCTTCTCTTTTTCATTAGCTTTTTAAATCCTTTAATTTTATTGGTCTGTGCGAATGCCTCAGATCCAATTTGTATGAGATTTTTAGTATTTATATATAGCAAACAATAGTTGGCTATTGGCTTTCTAAGCCGTCTCTATTATTCTGTGGAACTAGCTTTATAAAATATTTCATCCTCGATAACCTCTTTACTGGTATATTAACTTGTATGTTTTCAATCTGTAATCTGCTATCCACCAGGATAGCCAGTTTATTACAACCTTATGATAATAATATGTTACATAGCCGACAGAATTATATATTTTGTCTTCTTCTCATGTAATATTCTACTTAATTACTTAATAATCCTGTTTCTCTTCTATCAGAAATTACAGTACAGTCCTGTGCTATATCGAAGTCTTAAAAGAAGATATTATCTTATTCCATCTATCTTAAAGCATATAAAAGTCCTTCCATTAAACTAAAAAGTTATACCTGCCAATTCTACCTTACAAAACGATATGACAATCTATGATATACATGTAAATAAAATGCGTAATCTTTCTAAAATTCATCTTCCTTGCACAACAAGGACAGACGTTTGACACATAAAGGCAGACGTATCACAGAGAGCTTTAGCTGTTTTGGCTATCGCGTAAGTTAGAATTACATCCGGTTACAATGTTGTTGAGACTTTTTCATCCCCTGGGCAGAAGCGGGGAATGGTATGTGTGTTTATATTTAAATTGTTGCAATTGCTCATGGAGAAAATAAAGAGAAGAAAACAGAGCAATATATAAACAAAACTGCATATGTATTTTCTTCTGGGGCGGTGGAAAGAACGAGGTTGTATGAGATTGTTAGTGTTGCTGCATAGCAAACGATAGCGGGGATACGTCGTGGCCGCCGAGCCAGGCCCTATTCCTAAGTCATATCAAACGATCTTTTTCGCCGACTCAGGACAAAACATAAATTGTGGTTTTGTATTTATTACATATCCCATCTTCTATGCTTTCTGAATATTTTTAGCTCTACTGTATTAATGCAATAAAAGTTAGATTCACAATCTAAAAATATGTACGGGAGGACGTTAAAGAAGAAACCTAAGTAGATCGAATCCGGGTATGTGATGCAACAAGACGGACTAAATAGCTGTATCAAACGCCATATCAAGCATATAAGGTTAAATGGGTGTGTAATGCTGTGTTGAATTTTCTTGCTAGAAAGTATCCGAACGATTAAAACAAATGTAGTCCTCATGGTAAAGCATAACCAATTTTCTGTAATGAAAACATAAAAATTGTGAGATTGCAAATTAAGGAGCTTTCTGTTTAAACTTTACTCTTTTTAATTACTGTTGTTTTGTGCAATTTGCCGGGAACAATGCTGATATATATAGAGAGAGTGTGTGTATTCAATAAGTAAGGTGTAATAATAAAGGGTCACGTACTGGTCCGAAACCTATGTTCCATTTGTGAAGTACAGACAAATCCATTTGTCTATGACTGTAGATTAAATCCATTTATATGTCCAACACAATTTTGTTTAGAAATTCAAAGCTAACGACTGAATCGTCATATCAGCAATGGAAACTGGGCGATTCATATCCATCTAGACCTAGCCCCGCTATGGTACGTCACATGGGTACATGGGCTGATACACTATATCCTTCGTGAAACGCCAGATGAATAATTCATTTTTTAACTACACATTACAAAATTCAAACGAATATGTGAATTAAAAGGGGATATGTAATAAATATAAAACCACATAAGTGCTTTGTTCCGAGTCGGGGGAGGTGGGGGGGGGGGGGGAGAGAAATCGTTTGATGTGGCGTAGGTCTCGAAATTGCCTAGAATGTTTTTAACTCGTTCGTTTTTTTTTTTTTTTTTTTCGCCCACTCGAAACAAAATGCATATGCAGTTTTGTCTATATACAACTTTATGTTGATCTAATTTACATCTATATGTTTATGCATCATACATCTTGATTTTGATATGTTATATTTCGGCATGTTTATCCATTACATATTTATATGTTTATCTATTATAATCTTTATGTAATACATATACTGTGTCGCCTATTCGCAAAATTGCGTTTGAGTCTGGCATATCTCATTTCACCAAGCACGTTAGATTTGTAAATATCGTAGATTGGACGTGTTCTCCAGGCGATCATTATATAATAAATATAATCTCTAACATCAGGTAAAATAAAAATAAATTTTAAAAAAAGAAAGGGACAGAGACATGATAGAAGACAACAACCAAAAAAAAACTTGCCCCGCCTCTACAAAAGAAAACAAAAACCAGCGTCCTCGAATAGTCGAGTAACGTTCGCAACATCCTGGAACTTTTTGTGGTGTTCTCAAAAGTAGTTAAGGCAGTCCTTCTAATTATGCTTTAGCCAGATGTCATAAAAAGGTGACCTACACCGTAAAACACCAGACCATGGAGTAACTACTATCACACAGACTTTAGGTCCTAAATAAATAAATACTATATTATGTCGACAAATTTGTGCAATTGATTTAAGGGAAGTAACTCGTGTCACTTTAAAATACTGTTCGTTCTTCGAGTTTAAGGATGACCATGACATCACCGACTGATTTTGGTTCTGTGAGTGCGTGAATGGCTGATAGAGCCAATTTGTGCTCTAAACTGTCTGTGGCACAAGGAACAGGAAATGCCGCTTGGGTTTGCTTGATCAAAAGAAGACGTGCAGAAGTTCTGAGATTTCTGCTGCTCGCGCTTCTGCTTTGTCTCTGCAGTTCTCTTCCGTCCAAACTCTGTCCTGTGTGCAGTCTTGATAAGACTGAGGGTCAATGTAAAAATATTTCAGGGATGACTTGAGTGTATCTTTGAAAAGTTTCTTCTGACCGCCTTGAGATAACTTTCCTTCCAAATGAAAATCAATCAATAATATACAAATAAACATTGTTAAGTAAAGAAACAAATGTAACAAATAACAGCCAGAAAATAACCAAAATACCAGCTACAAGAGATTGAAGCAACCAAAGTGTGTTTTGCATTATTTATCACAGAAGAAAAACGCTAAACAACAAAAATGCTAACAAAACAAAGAAGAACTTTTTGTTGTGTATGGTTTATATGTTTTTAGAAATGCGTCTTTTAGGCATGAGTTTTATGTATGTTTTTGGATTTATAAAAATGCAGTACCCGAAAAAGCGATGCAAAATTACAATTTTAAAAGATGCTGTCAACTAATTCGTGTATTTGTTTAAAATATATTTCCCTTGTGAAAACAAGTTTCGAAATATTAAGGTGTTTCTATTTATTTTAAAATAAGTAGTGGAAATACAATACGGATATATAATAGTAAACAGTGGTGGTCACGAAGAGTATATACAAACAATTGTTAAGGAGTGAAGTTTAAGAAATATAGAAAATGCATTAATGAGGATGTAAATAAAATGTGATATACAGTAATAAAAAATTTAACGAATGGGGCGGGGTGGGCGGGCTGGTGGTGTTTAGAAGTATAGTAGTGAGAAAATACAAGTGAACAACACTGAAATGCAGTAGTAATACACAGTGATCAAATTTGGTTCACAATACTCCGTATCTATATTAATATCATCGTGACTAGGTTTCTGGTCCTCACAGGAAAATTCATTCAATTATTTTTAGCTCATTACCGTTCTCTTCAGGGTAACTCTGAATATTAATTAGACAAGGACGATATGTTATGGAAATGTTTTTGTAATACTCGGAAGAACTGCTTCAGCGATCCCTTTCATCTGTAGATGGGTTTACAAGGGTCACGTGCTCCATGCATTTCTTCCACATTCCATACTAATTTGATCAAACTCTTCGAATGAAGACATAATATTTAGTAATTATTTAGAGCGAGATAGAGATGGGGCATGGGTATGGGCGGAGGGTGGGTGTGTCTGTGTGTGTGTGTGTGTGTGTGTGTGTGTGTGTGTGTGTGTGTGTGTGTGTGTTAAACTACACTTGATCCTTCACATATATGGTAACGGATATTCGAAGGTTAAACTGAAGGTTTGCTCCATACGCCCGATGATTTGATGCAGATCGCTTAAAAACCTTAACTTCTAGAGTATCTTTCTTAAACTTCATGCAGGTCCTTAGCTCTTATTGCCATTTTAACATACGGCGTACTTGCTGTTTAACAATTCGCTGCCAGTTCTATGGCCTACTTTTTCTATATTGCTGTATTAATATAATTGAGGTTAATCTCAGATGGGATATTGTTCCCCCTCCCCCTCCAAGAGCACATAAATAATAACTGAGCTATTGCCATTACAATTATTTGTATCAACAATCTGATTTTAACAACATTTCCGTAACCTGTGACCTTATCAAGCATGAGTCTGTGAGTTATGACAATGCTTGGAAGAACCAAAACACTAAATGATTCCTCTGAGTGAGTCTTTCATGCAGTACAAATTCTGCTGTCCGAAAGTCTATGGTATGCATAGCGGTATGTGCCCGGCCTTTAGAAATACTGACAACAAATGTAAACGTTGAACGCTGGGGGTCAGTTTCGAACTGAATCTTTATCTAAAATTCTCAATTAATTATGCAACTTTTGAAAATCACTCTGTGTGGCGAATGTTTGCCTAAACAAATATGCAAGCAAAAGGTATAAATATGTATTGTTATGTATTTGTACTCCGCAAAATACTTACCACACGATCGTCGTGTTTTAAAAAGACTGTTTTGATGTCGGCCATACCAGATAGACTTTGGAATGATCATGGGCGGAAGTATGGTGATATTTTTTTCCTCCTATTTTACGCCCTTCCATTTTTCTAATTTAAGACATTTGATTGTACTGACGGTTATCTATTTTGTGTTCATATTTATGGAACATAACTGGACCAAGTACATGGTGCAAAACCTATTATGGTGCAAGAAGTCAATAAGCACATCTTAAACTGGTATTGAGCATACAATTGTATTTAAGTACATCCGGGACCTCAAAATGTTTTGCAGTTTATTTAAAATGAAGGGGTTAAGCTTGTTGACCTACACGTACTAATAACTCCTTTTGTCAAGTTGAGTAGAATACTACATGTGTATTAAACGAAGTATTACATATCAGTTGATGTGCTAATACCATGCGTATTTTCACCAGCTGAACCGTTAGGTATGCACTTCAACCAACCTGCCTTACTCAACCTTGTTAACATGAACCTGTACCTGTTTTGTATAGCAATGTTGTTACCTGTATATCTATAAACTAACAATCAATGATAATAGTAACAAAGGTACATTATACAATCCACTGTAAAACTCATAACAATTTGATCTATGATGTCGTCGTAACTGTCATCAACATTATAATCATCACTAGCACTGCTATTTGCACCTCATAACTACCTTTGTCTGGTCAACTTCATCGTCATCACTATTATTACTGCAGTCACTCATCCCTATCGATACGTCGTTTGCTATCTATTGTTCTTCACCACCTGTTTACAATCTTCGTCATCACCGTCATCGATGACATCGTCATGTACGCCATCGTTATGATTATCATAATAATTATCATCATCTTTGTCGTCTTAGCAGCGATGATTATGACAACGATTGGTTATGGCCCTAGTTTTGTTCTTTATTTCGTTCCTAGAAGTATAGTAATAAAGCAACGGATGTTGTGGTTGTTGTTATTGTATATTCTGATAACTGATTTCATCATATTTACTGTAGATTTGTTGCTATTTGTTTGAATCAACAGGACACGTAAAATAGAAACAGTTACTTCCATGTGACTTTACTTTCTCATTTGTATAGAACTGATAGGGCATTGTACTTATCACTGTGCAATTAGTTTAGCATAACAAAAAACATCACATGACTCGTGATTCAAATGTATCGCCTATTCAGCAAAAACAAGATGATCCAGTACAAGAGAGGTAACAAAAATCTAGTTCTTTTTCACTTCCTTTTCTCACTCTACGTATTTCTTCATTCAAAGAATTTACTTTACAATTATGCGTAATGATTAGGAGGTCACGTGTTTCTGCTGCATTTTACGCACCCTTGAAGTGAAAAGAATGACTAATATCACGCCTCTATGATCCTAAATTAATTGATGGAAAAAACGAAAACCATCAAGTTTTGTAAAATTAAAAAAAAAAAATTATTTCCCAAGATCACAACTTGAAAATGTAAAATTAACTTACGGTATTGCGAATTAAAATCCCAAATAATCGTATAATTTCTAATACAAGTCCTAACAAATAAAGTTCGGAACAAATGTTAATGAGATTTCAAATAATTTTCAACGGTGTTGATGTACCTGTAATGGCCTGCAATCTCTGATGTACTAATGCACCTCTAGCTTGAACTGTCATGATGTGCCATAATTCTATCGATGAATCACAATAATACAATCCAAAAAGTCCTTAACTGAATTCATTATAATTCCAAGTTAATGAATTTGTCCAAGAATATTATTATAGAACACTTTGTAATTCCAGAGAACAATACATAATTTCATCCTAGCCAAGTCTTTGTGAATACTATATCGAAAAAAATAACAGTATAACCCTATTGAACGATATGGCTGTAGTGGCGGATAGCTATCAAATTCGATAAAGCTATTTCAACGACACACTACAAAAAGCTTACTAAAATGTCTGTCCGAACTCTGTCGAAATTTTTGATCAAGTTTTATCACGTACACAGCAAACTTAAAATTATATTCATTATGTTTCTTATCCAATTTCTTGCGGATCTTCAAAACATTTTTCATATTTTGTAAAACTCAACATACAAAGCAAGGGCTTTTTTATTGAACAAATAATGTTTAATCAAATAGGTCCTTTTTAAACATTTTATTCAACTTTCGTAATAACCGTGTCCACTCCCTTTATTCCCCGATTGTCTCAGTTCAATTCATTCGTCCTTTTACCATCTGTAGATCACCGTTTCCACGTCCGGCTGATAGTGTTAACATGAAAATCCGTCTTCTCAAAACACAAAGAACATGTGGTGAGTTTTCTTCTGTAGACTAACTGTTTTAAAATCAAAACACTATTACATACCATTTTTACCAGGTTTCTAATCAAACATCAGACTTTCAAGAATTAAATCATTGTGTCTTAAATCTAGAGCATTTAAGCAAACCTTTCACGTAAACATGCATTTCATGTCTATTTCCGTAGTACTATTTCACGTTATGGTTAGTATTTCTACCACACTAGGGTTACCAGTAAGCAAACTAATAACTATTCGACTACAGAACTGTTGGTCTTCCAAGCATTTTGTATAACGAACAAAGTCAGTTTTGCAATAAGATAATGTTACGCTTATGACACGGTCGAAATCAGAAGCTATTAGGGCCCCGGATGACCGAGTGGCCCAAGGCACTCGCCTTTGAAGATCATTTGCAGATTATCACCTCTGAGCGTGAGCTCAAGTCTCAGCTAGACCGACGTGGGTATGTCGGAAAGTTTGCCAGCTTCCCATGGGTCGGTGGTTCTTCCGGGGGTCTTTCCGAATTCTTCCTCCACCAAATATATTGGTATCAGTGCATTGGAGCGAAGGTGAAATATTATTGACCATGTATGACATGGACGAGAACAGAATCGTACTTGGTCCTTATGTATCGTGACTGCCACCTATAGACACTGGTCCGGAAGAAAGAATATTAAACTGATACAAAACATATTAAACAATTTCTCCGTATTTTAACAGATACAAAATGGCGATTGTCTGCATGTAAGCAATAAACCTCTCAAAATGTAACACTTTGAACTATTCTGTATCAATCCATCAGGCGCAAGGAATGCTCAAATGAATAAACTTTCCGCAACAGTGGAGGCAGTTCTGGAAGGCATCTTTGCATCAAATTCTTGGTAATTACTTATGATGGATGTTGGATGTGAAAGTCTCTGATAAATGGATACTTAGCTAAGAATATATGCAAATAAAGTATATGAGGCTGTGTTGCTATAACACACTTTTAGCAAACAAATGAACTAAACCGTATTTAGGAAACGAAGGTACTTTGGGTCATCCGGGTACCCTAATAACCATCGTCAACATCTTCATTATCACCATTATTATTGCTCTTACATCATTATCATTATCGACAATATCGTTTGCTGTCTATTATCTTTATTTTGACCATCATCTTCGACGTCATTCTCTTCTTCACTCCTATTATGATTATCATGGTCAGCGAGTATCAACATCTCCATAGTGGTGATGGTTCTGGTGGACGTTGTGGTAATAGTAATGGTTATGGTAGTCGTCTTAGTAGTGGTGATGGTTTTTTTATCTTAATGGTTATAGTGGTCGTCTTAGTAGTGGTGATGGTTATGTTGTCTACATGGTTTTGATTGTCGTCTTAGTAGTGATGATGCTTATGCTCTCCTAATGTTTCTAGCTGTCTTATAAGCGGTCATGGTTATGTTGTCCTAATGGTTATAATGGTATTTTTCTAATTGTTAATTGGTATTTTAATCAGTAACATTACTTTTAGTAGTAGCAATAGTAGTAATGGTACTTGTGGTAGCATTAATAGATGTCTTAGTTGATGGGATCGTCGTTGTTATTGTATACTCGATGGTGATTACTTTATCATTTTTGCTGTTGAAATAACTGCTGTTTGATTGAATCTACCGGAAGTTTAGAGCACGAACATTTCCTACCTCGTGATCATCGTTATGCTGTAATTTGTTTTTTCTTCCTCTTGTTTATATAAGCTCGTTTAAATGTCAAGGTACTATAAACGGTACAAGGTTATCAGAGTATTATGCAAAACTTCACATGACGTTTTCTTTCCCCTCAGATTTATTGATAATATAACGAGATCAGCTTGCATTAAGTATAGAAGGGGGATTAAATTTTGTTTTCTCACTTCCTTTTCTAATTCGTTTTTTTTTTTTACATTCAAAAGGATGACGTGTCAAAATTGTTCTACTTTCTTATCAATACCATTGAAGCAAGAAATAATGTCTAAACTCAATAACTAAACTTTGTACCTTTACAAACTAGAAACAAATTAAGACGTATATATGGTCAATAAAAGCTTAAAGCAGTGTTTAATTTAAATAACACGTTGTTGTACATCTAAACTGATCTTTTGCCACTGCATCTAAAATAAATAGCACAGTTTAGTTGAACGTGAATACCACTGCCGGGTAACTAACGAATTCAGTAATGACCGCGATACAACACAAAGTATGTCTGGAGACTGTCGAATTTCGATTACAATCCAATGCTTTCATGCGTCTTCGAAAACATTTTGATGGTTAAATATGTAATGGGATTCAGTGTTTGCAATTTTATTCAACTTTCAAAGAGAACGAAAGGACTCTTGTTGAATCAGTTTTATTTTATCAAGATGCGTGTGCTTTATTATTTTATTCAACTCTCACAATGTTAGGCATTTTTGTATTTTTTAATTTCTGATATAATTCCTCTTAAACTTAGCATCGCCAATGCGAACAGCGAGTGCAAAGAATAAACTGCAGCAATAAATATGTATTATCTTTGTGATGAAATACAAAGCAATGTTCGCATATTTGCACATTTTGTGAATGAAACTCTCTCTCTCTCACACACACACACACACACACACACACACACACACACACACACATATATATATATATATATATATATATACATATATATATATATATATATATATATATATATATTCAGAGACAGAGTGAGAGAGAACGAGAGAGACGTGGGTGTATGCTATGCGGAGACTGCTCACAGAAAGCAAATACTCCGTTTAACATCTAGCTGAGGTGGCCCTTGCTCCGCAAGGTCTATGCTATAGTTTGAACATATGGTCATTCTTGATTACGGTTGGCGTATGTTTTTACATTGGGAGACGAATATAAGACAAAGTTAGAGGACTGGAAATACCGAGTGGTGAGGAATTGTGTCTTCCCTAGTGTTATATTGTTATAGGTTTGGGGAGTGGTGAGGAATCGTGTCTTCCCTAGTGTTATATTGTTATAGTTTTGGCCCGTAAACCCTCTAGTCATTGACTGACACTCTTAATTTCGCTTGTAAGGAGTCCTTGTGTGCAAGATAAACCTCATGGGAAATTATGTATATACCTCCGACATTTTATTTAGTTGGTACCATTTTGACCTGAAAGAACAACTTGTATTACAAATATTAAAAGATTAATTTCATAAATCAATCAATTTGTCGGTGGCTACAGCCATAATTTATATTAAATTTGTCAATGACAGTGTACAATACTGAAAGAGCATCAGCAGTAAAAGTCGACAATTTGATTTTTATAATGGTAAGAATACTAAGTTTAATGCCATCTAACGACCTTTCATTGCCAATGTGATTACAATCAGATCACCGCTGTCCTACGTAAAGATCGGACGATGATAGCTTTGAATTAGTCAATGGAAATGCAGTTTTCAAAAATCTAAACGTTAATCAGATCGTTCGGTACACATTCATGCTCTTCATCCACGCTGCTCAGTCCCCAAACGCGAAGATATAAGACTTCAGTTGATCGGTGGATAAAATTAGCGATTATGGTAATAACATAGGTTACCAAAACATGACCCCTACGCGGTCGCTGTCAGATATTTATGTACAACAGTGGAGATCTGATTTTAATCAGATTGTTTTCATTGCATGCCACGGGATTGCAGCGGAAGGAGAAACCTGAACAAGGTTCATATTCAAAAGAAAATGATAATGAAGTTCCAATAAGAACATTTAAGGTTCGGCAATGATGATACGAAAATCGTATCAATACTTAAATATCACAAAAATGAATATTTTATCAGATATTTAAAAAAAAACAAACATAATAACATTTTCACAATTTGTTTTAATCAATTATTATCAAACACACATACACTCCAAAACAAGATATGAATTCTTTCTTTCTTGTATCTTGTCTTCTAAATACGAATTGATGTCTTATCTATGCAGCTGTTAACTTCTGTGCCAAACAGGCATTTATCCGGCGAAAGTCAGCTCATGTGAACTTAGGTTTCAGCTTTCAAAGCAGTCTGCTAACACACATGAAGATAATGTGAATAATACAAAGTAGGCCTGTAGCTACTGAACACTTGGAGTTAATATAAAAGTGTTTTTCTATTTAAAAACGTCAACTAGTGTGGCGATAATTCTGAAAGCCTTGAATTTACACGAAATAAACTCATAATTGTTTATATTTCTCATGTCAGTGAAGTGCTCGAATATCTGTATCGCTTAAATGCATGACTTTTATAAGTGACCGCATTCTCACACACTCATTTCCTGCGGAAGCCTCACAAGAAGTCAATTTGTTCTCCCGTAGGTGGCCACGAAAACAACAACTTCAAAGGTCTTTTCATCGCATCTTTTGTGGTGTTCTCAGGTGCAGGTGAATTTTCCATACCCATCAAATTACGTTGCATTCGTACAGTTCCTTCTGATGATGTTTCCGAGTTTAAGTAAAATGTCGGAGTGGTGTTCAGATTGTTTAAAAGGCTTGATTATTGGCATGTGGAAATGTTTATTGTGACAAAACGCGAAGATCCCGACATAAAGCACCAATAACAAATGAGCGATCACTGACCCTTGTAAGTGCCAGCTCCGGAGGTTCAAATCCGGGACAGCAGAGGTTCAAATCAACCAGACTCATCAGAACACTAACTGGACATTAGTTGCATGAAGCATGATACGCATCACATCATTTAATCTTAGGGCACTTGCATACATAGCAGTAAAATACTTACGTGAAAACATGAAATGGTTTAACTTTGAAGTTAGCTGAAAAAAAACGAACGTCTTCGTCATAGTCGCATACAATGTGGAAAGTTGGTCAATTCCTAGTTTACATTTTATGAGAAGAAAATTCTAGTAAATAAAGTCATATTAATAGTGACCATTTCATCTTATAAGGGTGATCTCATAGTCATGGTAACAACTCTTACCCAAAAAAATTCAATTTAACACATGCTATCCACTGCCGTCAACCAAGTAGTGTCGATTACTCTTTAATGTTCCTTTACCTCAACATTTAAAAAGATTATTTGATTATAATTTAGTATTATTTATCAAAGAGTATTTATACTAAGGATTTATCAATAATATATATTAAAAAGTTGTTTAAAAATAGTCAAATATTTAGAGAACATTATAATCACTGTGAATGTAAGACGGTTGGAAGGAAGAAAGCATTTTCAGTAGCTAACCTACCCTGTTATGTTTGCACGAATATCCTCTTTACATTATTAATATTCTGGATTTCTGTACATTTTCACAGTTAACACAAGTATCTCAAAGAAATTATGCAATACAGATTTGTTCATACTTTTTATGTTCTCTCTTCAAGAACCTTTCAAATTATCTCACCATACAAACATCATCAGAAGGTCAATCAAAGAAATATGATGTACATTATAGTCATGTTCTTCTCACTGCGCATGCGCTAACTTGTTCCCGAGTCGGAAGAGACTCTGTGTGACTCCAGATTCGTGTTGGAGATTGAACATTCCTCTTCATTAATAGAAAGATTTGAGCTCCTTTCCGTAGATTCGGTAATGACAGAGTCACCTTCATCCGAAGCACTCTCGGTGACTTCTACATTTATGTGGACGTCAGCGTTAATTTGCACACTTGAATAAGACAATGTACTAGTCCCTTTGGAAACTTCTAAATCATTTAAAGACATTGATCTTTGTTTAGGAGACTCTCTGTCACCAGGTTCTTCATTCCTTCTATACAGAAACTCATTTTGTTGACTGGTTGGCGATTCTTCAATGCTGCAAGAGCTTGAATTACTCGATCGTATCTCCATTACGTTGCTAGTCCTGCTTCCGGATGACTTAAAGAGCAAATTCTCCAAACGTTTTAGCATTCTTTGCAGAACAGAATACTTCTTTTTATCAACACAGATGCTGTCGCTATTACTACGTGAAGAGGAAAATGTATTTGATCTTTTCGGTTTAGGCTTTTCAGGCATACTGGAAAACGTGAGGAGATCAGCGATATTTTCGTAAATCTTTGGATGGACGAAGCGATGAAAACGAAGTGCAGCTACGCCTTGAAGGATACATGGCACTTCAACGGTGTCATCCCGAATTACTGGGACAATCACACCAACTGTATGAAAGATTAAAATAAATTAAAATTCAATTAGACAGACAGATGATCTTGTAACAACATTCCGAAAACTGGAATTTGACAGCTTTAGGATCTTTTAAAATTATTATTTATCAGAAACGTTCTAGTCAGTGCGTTGGAGACACTGAACGCTGCGCAGATCAAGGTTAATGATGGTAATGTAATGTGGAATTGGTTCAGGACAAAAGCATATTGGGTTATGTTACTTTTTGTGTTATTTTCTTAAAGGCAAAAATATACCAAATATAAATCTAAACATGCGTCTCACAAGAAGCATTTAATATTTTGAAATTCCGTAAAACAATGCATATACGCGTGATAATTTCCTCCAGGTAACTTTATCAGGTTCTGTATTAATGCAATAAGCATATTTCAAATCTGATTGAAATCGGACCATAAATATGTAATATTGAGTGGTAACAAGCAATTTCTGATGGATGGATGCCCAGAGCACGAGAGACGACGGGCCATACCATATGCCTAAGACTAAGTGAGCTTAAAAATGGCTAAAAATTTCATTGTAGAAAAAATAGGAGCTAAGATGGCATTAAACTTCGGTTAACTAGCGCTGGAGAAGTTGCAGAACTAAAAAAGAAAAATGCAAACGTTTAAAGAAGGAATAAAGAATTAGTAATGCTGAAAGATAAGATAAATAGCTCGTAGTGGCCATAATATTGCTCAATATTGAAAGCAAAACTGAATTGTAAGACACTTTGTTTTTACTAAAAAGAATCAAAAACAGTTAATGTTTGAGACGAAATTTCTTTATAAGTGTAACCCCATCACAATATTTTTTTCCTTATTTATAATTTGCCTGCAAACACGTTTACTATAAGTCTCATTACAGACCCCAAAAAGGGAATCGGAAACGGACAAATTTTTAACGTCGAGCTGAAGACTACACTACAGAGATGAAATGAGTCAATTACGAAAATCTGTAAGTTTATAAATTTAATTCTGCTTCATTTTATATTTATTATTGTATTTACATCATAGTTTAAAACTCTAATTTGAATAATGATGATATTTATGGCCGGGGGGGGGGGCGGAGGAGAGAAGTAAACGTTGAGTGGGAGTGGGGGAGGAGAGGCATAAATCTGAAGGACAATTTAAAAAAGAAAAATTAATGTATTGTACTCTCATAAATAACTATTTATTTTAGCATACATATTCTGAAAACTAGGAACACTGTTTGACAACACTAAGTGTCTCGTGAGCCCTTATTAAAGCTAGGCTACTCACATTTCTCTCCACAGTCTCTAAAAATGAAATATTTTCGAAAAATCTACTCACTTCTATGAGGACACTTACACTAAATATTCAAGAAATCTTTGTTTTTATACGCATAATATATTGTAGGTATTGTGTATGTGTGCATTTGACTTAGTGACGTGCTTTCATTTATGGCATACATGTAGCCCAAACTGCCAAAAAGTATCTTTCTAGTTTTTAGCATGGTTTGTTTATCTTTATTTTTTCATCTTTTGCAGACCCTTGTAAACGGAAAACTAAGGCACCATGCAAATGATATTATTCTGAAAAGTATAGTTTACGCTGAAAAGTTAAATCTCCGATATTATTGTTTAGTATAGAGTGCAACTGGATACGCAGACATTCATGAGAAACGTAGGACTCTAATTTTTATACCCAAATTGAATGCAGTTCATGTAAAAAAAAAAATACGGGGTTTAATTGCATTTGAATATTGATCACAGCTAATTTGTATCAATGTGTTTGACATTGCTGTATATACTATTGGATAATATTTAATACTTCTGTTTGGAGAAATTTCATGAACATATGATCAGGCAATTTTAGCCTCCCTCAACATATTGGTATGTGGATATGAACACGCAAATACAGCCTTCCGCAACTCCTCTGACGTGTATGTGGATATGAACAAGCAAATACAGCCTTCCGCAACTCATCTGACGGATATGTGGAAATGAACACGCAAATACAGCCTGCCGCAACTCTTCTGATGGTATTTGGATATGTACATGCAATACAGCCTACCTCAACACCTATGATGGCATGCAGATATGAACACGTAAATACAGCCTACCTCAACATCTCTGATGGGTATGTGCAGCGAGAGATAGAGACTACAAGAAATAGACGATATTTAATGCTCATGATTTCTGACCACAATAAGGCGATTACACACTACTGATTTACAGCGAATGCCTCGTCCGAACAATGAAGTCAGAGGTTCGGCGATTCATGAAACCATTCTGAGTGTGAGGTAATTCACCTCAGAAAATCATTTGCAAAGAGGTAGACAAGAAAGTCGGGAATGAAGGAAAATTATTCACAGTTTGGTTGGTAAGCTGGTTCGTGATGGAAATATAGCTGGTTTAACTGTAATGTCTTCATTTACGCCGGAAAGCAACGAGGAACATTCTAATTATAATAACGGAAACCAGCTGTAATTCTAGTTTAAATAGTTGCCCTGATTAACTGCTAATATTCTTAATTAATTTCAAACATTTAATTTCTTTTAAACAAAGATAAATTAATTTTTGTACCTCTCCAAAGTTTCAAAAAGTTTTTATTTACGTCTATAGCGTTTATTAAAGAATAAACAGTTTTACACTCAGCTTGTTACTGGATTAAATGATAACGATTGGGTATTTATTGAAGTTAAAATTTAACTTAATCACTTATAAAGTAAACACAATCCGAATGATTTTTATGAATGTTAAAGCAAACTTTACATTTCGATAAACACTCAGCCATAACGCGTATAATTCCAGTTCTCCTCTTTTCTCTTCTCAACTCTGCGGATTACGTCATCAAGATATGTGTAGTTAAATAGTGCGTAGTTTCCGTTTTTGAGATTTTTCACACAATACCAAAATACCTAGCCCTATCTTCGTCACTAGCGAAGATTCGTCGATCCACTTCGTTCACCGACGATGTCCAACAAAGTGTACCAAAGAATTCTGACTAGCACAGATGGCCAACCGTAGATAATAACACCAGAATAGTTCATGAGGGTCACGATGTTTAATGAGATAATACACTTAATGTGGTGAGCATTCATGGCTCTTGCTGGCTCTGTAATTTGATCTTTCAACCCCAAAATATTGTGTCCATTTTTATTGAGATCTAATGTGCTCATATGTCCTACGACGAATGGCCATGAATAACAACAGATTGACGCTAAAAAACCAAAAGTCGAAGCAAACTTAAATTAATTTACAAAGGATCAGTTGCTTGCAAAGCCTGCCATGTGCTTTTGCTACCGAGTTGAGTGCTGGCGTGCGGAAAGAAGTGGAAGGATTGTGCGATTACGGTTTCTGAAGTGATGATCAGAGCTTTCATCTTGGCATGCCAAGTCTGATCTGATGTTTACGAGGGATTTGGCGGTGGGGTGGGGTAAAAACTTTATACAGGCCAAGTTTGATCAAAAGTACATAGGACATTGTTTGCGAATCCAATGTAGTCTAGTGAAAATTCCAACGTTTTAAACGTTACAAATCTACACCAATCAAATATAATCAGAATCACTGCCAGTTAAAATGAAGAAAACGCGAGCCATTCATAACAAATGGACTTGTTAACTACTGCACTCAGCATACATAGTATTATTCTCAATACACATAACAAAGTGTAAATGGCATAACACAGTATCAAATACACAGAACATTGTAAAATCTCAACAAATATAGTAATGCTTACTGTGTACTAAATACTGAATTATAACATTAATTCAGATCAGACTCTGGACATATTTGTTCTAAAATATTGAATGTGCCCTTTAAGTAGAAAAATAAAGAAAATGTAAGGAAAAAAATGCACAATAATAATTAGTCTATACGTTTTATGTCACAGCTCTAAACATACATTGGAACCTCGAAATATCGAAAACGCTCAAGGTAAAATGTTACGTTTTGGGATTTGTTCAGCTTCTAAATAAAGACCACTGTTTTAAAAGTGTTGCGTGACATTGTATTGCCATCAGTAGGGATGAATATGGAATGCTATTGCATATTTGTAACTGAATTCACAACTAAGTCAAGATTGTTTTATCTATTTTTAACATCCTTTCGTCGGAGAAATATATGAGAGACACACGTCTCTAACTTTGCCTTTTATGAAATTTAATAAGTCATTTGATAAATATTTTTGACTGGTTTACTTATCCAATTAGATTATTTACATCATTTGAGCAATATATATATATATATATATATATATATATATATATATATATATATATAACTATATATATATATACTCTTCTCTCTTTATATATATATATATATATATATATATATATATATATATATATATATATATATATAGTTAAGATCTCCGCAAATCTACTCCATGTAAACATCTGACACGTTTGAAAGGCTCCATGTGAGTTGTGCTGTTCAGGTTAATATGTCCTCACTATACCTACAGCACAATCAAGCTGTTTACAGGACAATCAAATTGAACTGAGTCACTTGATACACATTACCACTAGACATAATATCCTAAACATCCAGACAACAAGACTTAGTTTGTGGGGTTTAACGCCATTTTTCCAGCACATGATAGGCTATATATGGCGGCCAGTATATTTGTTGGAGATAGATCCGAAGAAGAACCTGGGAAGAAACACCGACATACGGGAATCTACTAGTAAGCTAACATACCCATGTTGGTCGAATCGAGACTTAGACGTATGCGGACTGAGTTTGACTGCGGACGTACCGTCTACACCGGTTAGAACGCAGACCTGAATGATGTCTATAGTCAGTCACCGTCTACCGTCTACACTCGTTTGAATACAAAAATGTTTCCATACAAATCTAGCGTCATGAAGAGACTGGCTGTACGAGGGTTTTTGGCCTCAGGGATCATTTAGTACAAGGATATTTATATAAAGGGTAACTACACATATGTTGCAAAATGTATGTTTGAAAATTTGTCACCTTTTGTGACCTAGCACGTGACAAAACCACGTGACAAAATAGTATGTCACTGTATATAGCAAAAACTTAAAGACTCACTAGTTAGGAAAAACGAAAGATTCAAAAGCTACTTGCAGTTGTCAGCTTGATCATCCCTGATCTCATCATATTTCTTAGCAGTCATTGTACTGGAATTATTTCAATATTGTACCAAGATGAATAATCCAAACCTTTAGACTTTTGATAGTTACTGTAGATGTGG